>CAXKVX010001342.1:0-232662 GCA_964058865.1 Eleocharis quinqueflora
ACATGAAACATCTATATATGAAAACAATCATCATAATATAGTAATGATATCTTTAACACATGCAAACCATAGTGATTTCAATTTTCACACTATATCGTAGGATATGAGGGGTCCATGGCGAGGCCACACAAGCCGGCAGGGTCGGAAATGTCTTTTTGCATTCGTATGTAGCCAGATTCACCCCAAGATTCACCCCAAGAATTTTTCACTATCCAATAGTTGATTCCATCATCTGAGATCCCATAACCAACTATAGTAACTCCGTGATTCAGATCTGTTCCACATGGACCAGTAAAAATTCCGCCAGTGTAAGACTTAAATCCAGTACTGTTAGCATCAATTCCTATGGACACGGGCTGATAAGCTACAGCATTTGCGAGATCGGATTCACTATTAGCTGTGACAGTTTCATAACCTGTGATGGTGGCGGCATAGTCGAACGTTTCAGCGAAATCACACGTGTATTGTGTTCCAGTGGCACCACTTATGTAAGGATAGTTTTCCTCCGGTGCTATACCACCATTTCCAATCACCCACTCAAAAGCATAAATCATACTTCCTCCTCCACAACCAGAACAAAAGACATCACAATCAACTAATTCCTGTTCTGATAGACTTACTAGGTTGCCTGTGCTAATTTGATAAATTCCCTCAATCGAAGCCACAGCCGAAAATGCCCAACAACTACCTATAAATAGTTACATTGCAATACTAATTATTTGATACAAGTAAGTATATTCTTGAAAAGTAGATAAGTTGTAACGCTATTAATTGATTTCCTCACTTGATGAAATATTCATAGTCAATTGAGAAATTAATAACAATGCGCTGTGGTAATCTACAAATTGTTACGAAAGAAGATATTTTAATACATAATAAAAATCGTGTTGAAGTTGTATATAGGCGGAGATAGAAAACTTATAATGATATTTATTGGATAAATATTTTTGATGTAAAAATTGTAATAATCACCTTAAAAATTATAAATAGCGAATTAAGTAATGACATGATTTTGAACTAAATTCACATTTTTATAGGAGTTCAGGAGACATGATTTTCTAATAATTGATCAGTACGATATATATATATATATATATATATATATATATATATATATATATATATATATATATATATATATATATATATAATCTTAGATTTTTTATTGATAATTATGTCAAGTTTTGTATATTTTGGAAGTTATTTAGGTTAAATAGCTCTATTATGGACGAGTTTCAGTTATTTCACTAGTTTTGTACAATTTTCATACATGAATAAAGAATGAAATGTCCAGAATTATGGTCTAAAGTTGTAATTTTTTCCTAGCCTCGCAATGCACTTTGAATCAACGAAAGTAGGGTGTGATTGAAAAAATGAAGAAAAAAGAAATCGTTGCACTTGAGACTAAATATTGCAGCCACAATCTACATACTTTCACCAAAATTGCGACTGTCATTCTGAAAACTTCTTTTCGACACTTGTATTCTGTGATTTTTATGAAAAAATGATAAAATTGCGGACAAAATTTTCATTATTGTGTTCGCAGTCAACCTAAAAAACATGCATTCGTTCACAATCTTTTGAATTCTGAATTTTGGAAGATTTAAACCATTATGCCCATTTTTAGACCAAAATTCAAGGGAGAAAGAAGAAGAACAAGAAGAAGAATGAAGGACTGAAGAAAAAAGATTTGAAGAAGAAATTCGTGAACATTTTTGGTTTATTCTTCTTCTCTTTCTCATGTTTTGTCTTTTAACTCTTTTTTACCATTAGATTCTAATTTTTCTCTAAGGCTTAGGACGTAAACTCGAAACCTTTTACTTTATTACTTGAATTTGTTCTTTTGAGCTCTGTCACTTTTGAAATGTTTCTTGTTCTTGACTCTCATACTTCGTAAATGAACCGTTCAACACTTAAGATGTTAGACTTGCAATTGAAAGATTGTGTTTAAATATGTGAAAGTAAGAAACAATCTAGGTTTAAGTCAAGTGAAAATCTAGGAGTTACATTAATTTGTATCATTGTATCGTGTTAAGTATCAAGATGAGACATGTAAGCATATGATATTGAATTAACAACCACAAAATTACTTTGTATCATCAAAGTTAAGTACCGAAGAAGATGTTGAAAGTGATTTAGATAAGATATTAAAACTAAGAGAATGAATTTAGTACTGATATTATCCTTCAACAACTCTCATGTAATTAGGTTCAAATTAGCAAATTAAATTGGGAGCTGATACGTAGATACCATAGTTGATACCAACTAATGATACCGATTTTATTATGCACATTTAGTTGTGTTATCCTGCACATTATTTGAGTAATTATGCATTATATTTTTTGTACCGAAATAGTTATACATGTTATCGATTTTATTATATATCTTTAGTGGAGTTATTATGCAAATTATTTGAGTTATTATGCACGTTATTTTTGTATTGAAATAGTTATACATGTTATTTTTTGTACTGAAATATTTATGGTATAACATGCATAATAACTCAAATAATGTACAGAATAACTCAATTAAAGGTGCATAATAAAATCGGTATCAATAGTTGGTATCACATGTGGTATCTACGAAACATTATCCAATTAAATTAGCAATTTAAATAGTGCACAGTTGAAATCTGAAGTCTCGACTTTCCAACTGAACCAGCCTCTATCAAATGTGCATCTTTTTAGCATTAACTTGGCAATTAATGAAAACAACCAACAAAACCTTCCAATCACTTGCTTGTCGAGACTAACGAATAGGATTAGAACACAACAAATCGACTTGTTTCTGTGAATTTCGATCTCCAAATACTATCCTATTGGATTGTTTGCATGTGATCAAATTAGATATAGTTTTGATACTTTTTTGATATTGTCCATTGATAATCTACCTTTTTAATAGACTGGCATGCAAAGAAACATACATACCTTAATCAATAATATATATAATGCTTGCTCAGTGTCGGCGTGTCGAATGTTTTTGACACTCCGACACTTCATTTTGCTATTCAATTTGCATTTTACGTGTGTACAGGTAATGGAACACGCGACACGTCATAATTAGACACGCCATTAAATAGAATTATTATGGTCTTTGAGAAAATAACAAACAATTAGAGTTTTATTTTTAACTCACCACAACTGCCTTGATCTTTCACTGGAGTCACGGCACCAGCACTGCGCCAATCGACATCATAAGGACTTGATGTCACATTTGCATACTTGAATGAAGTTGAGGACGAATTGCGAGGTGATCTGTACGTTGCGTAACGCTGCAAAAACTCTTCATTTGTAAGATCTGAAAACTTGTTGAGGTCTACGGTGTATGTTAGTCCTGGTTGATTTTTGAAGGATTGAAGCAATTGATAATTATCTTTGAACACTTGAAAGCGTTGTAACTTTTCGGTTAGCGACCCATACGATCGACCATAATCCGTCATCCATTTCTCAAATACTGGCAACAAAGAATCATCGGCTACTGTTACGAAGACAGGGGTTCTTTCGAAGGAGTTGAGGACAAGCAAAAAAATAATAATAGCGGAGCAACGGTGAGAAAATGCCATCAAGAGCTTTGGTGTATTAAAATATTTTAGAGAAAGAAGTTTAGATGTAGTGACTATGAGATAATATTCGTTGGTAATTAGTGGTATTTATAGGAATGTTTGGTCTCTTGGGTTTTGGAAACATTTGACCGGAATAATAGAATAAAGGATAATGTTTCGTAGATATCAATATTGATACCGACTATCGATACCGATGTTATTATGCACATTTATTTGAGTTACTATGCACATTATTTGTGTTATTATTTATATATTTTATTTAATGTTATTTTTATACTGAAAAAATTATTATGCATGTTAACAAAATAATGTGCATAATAACTCAAATAGTATGTATAACTATTTCAGTACAAAAAATAATATGGATATATATTTCAGTACATAAAATATAATGCATAATAACTCAAATAATGTGCATAATAACTAAACTAAATAGTCGGTATCAATATTGATTTTTACGTATCAGTTCCCTAGAATAAAAACATGCATATATATTTTATATCTTCCTAAGATAAGATCTATTCAACTTTGTCTGAATATGTATACAACGGGCAGAGCTGTTCGTAACTAAGAAGAAAATGATATAATATTCTTTGATTTAATCATCTTGTTGAACAAGTGTTACGCTAATTTACAGTGTGCGTAGATTTTTGGTGTATCTCCTTGCATTAAAGGAATTATAAATTTATACATTTGTTTATTCACCTGCAGTATATAATTAATTGTTGTTTTTTCTATTATGTGATAATTCGACAATTTATTAAAACAGGACATGCAGTTAATCGACCAGAGAATTAAACCTGCATATGCATGTGAGAGATGAATTGAGAGGTTTGCAAGTTCAAATGCCAACCAAAAAATCATGTATATATGAATATTTAAAGTTAGATTTCATATATAACTAAAAAATGCATTTTCAAAGTAACATCATTTCAGTTACGCCTGAAAAACATATTTTTCGTATACTTTTCGTGATGATATAGATCAAGCATTAAGTTGACACAAAGAAGTATTTGCATCTTCAAGATATCCGACAACAAATTTTTTTCTACTATATAAAACTATAAATTATTATTTCACGGATTATTTTTTAAAATAAAAACTGAGTAGAGTCATCCATATAAATGACGTAATAAAATTTAACTAGCTAGATGTCAAACTCGTAATCTTCCGTGTGAAAGACGTTGTTCTTAATTAATCATATTCCAAAAACTAAATTTGTATCTCAAATTAAAAATGTTTTTCGTCACACCAGAAACTAATTTTTTGCTTATGTTTTTGCAGTGAGAGATCGCATATTAAAATGTAGACACATGTATATTTAATTTTTACTTTTTCATCATATCTAACCAATAAAATTATATGGCAAATTTTAAAGAAAACGTAAAATCATATTAATATATTATAATATTTTTATTGAAATTATTTAAGAATTATTTGAGTTCATATATTTTAAGAATTTTTCGAAAAACATTTTTTTGCATATATATCATCTTGATAAACCTAGCCAGACAAGATTTAAGTACTAATGACAATTGATGAAGCAACATGACTAAAATACAATTTTCAAGAACAACTAAATCAAGCAACATAATCAATTCTATTCCTAAGCAATTCAATTGATAGAGAAAAGCTTAGGGAGAAATATAGTGAAGAAGTCGTGAGATGTTGACGGAGTTGGACTACGTCTACTCTCCGGGTCCCCGAAGCCCCCGCCTTTGCGATAACGAGCCTGATCCGCTCCACTAAACAAATTGTTCTTACAAGGCTTGAACCTCACTCTTTTATACACTAAGGATGAGAAGTAGGGCAAATAGTTTAACAAAAGAGAATAGAAAATAGTAAAGAATAGATGAGATCTTTCAAACAAACAATCTCTCGCAAATGTCCAAATTAATTAAGAGTAAATGGACTTGAGATTTGATCAATATATTTTGGTAGGTTTTAGGTCTTTAATGGAGGTTGGTGGCTACTGAATAGGTTTTCAAAATAATGAGCAAGAGTAAAGAATGAAGGTTGGAACAACAACCTTTTTATACATCCGGAACAAGCTAGGTTTATGTTTTTTGTTGTAGCGTATCGTTGTAATTGTTAACCAACCATTACAACGGTTGACACTACGTTCCAAGGACTCTGACCGTTTAGCTTTGGCTTTTTTGGAGGTTTTAAATCAAATCGTTGTGACGATTCATAACCATTACACAACGGATTTATCTGTTGTTTTTCAAACATTTTTTGCAGCTTGAAACTTGGTCAATTGAGCTAAACTGTTGTGATGGTTTATCAACTGTTACAATGGTTAAAGCTAGGGTTTGGGTTTTCGAAATTGGGAAGTAAAAATTAGCTAAGTATTGGGTCAATCGTTACAATGGTTGTAGACAATTACACAACAGTTAACTCTATTATATGGGTTTTAATTGGTTTCAAAATTGGGAACTAGAAATTAGCTAAGTATTGTGTCAACCGTTGTAACGGTTCTGAACCGTTACACAACGGTTGAAACAGTTCTGAACCGTTACACAACGGTTGAAACAGTTCTGAACCGTTACACAACGGTTGACTCTGTTGTTTGGGTTTTGTTTGATGTGTACATTCCATTTTCTCAAGTCCAAATTATCTAAATTAATTTAACAATGATAGAATTTTACTAAATAGCTCTGATGCTTGATCTTTAATCTTTTGCCTATTTCTCTCTTGCAACTTTAACTTTTGCAAATAGGTCCTTGAAAATTCTCAAATACAACATGGTAAAATTCCAAAGGTTTCGCAAATCGACAAATAAAAGAAATTGTATGATACAACAATCTCCTCTTTTTGTCGATTTGCAAAACTCTAACATATGTGCACATGTAATAATTTAGAACTGAGAATGTAGCACATACGAGTTCTCCCCTTTTTTAAAAATCATACAAAAGGTAAATTTAGATAAAGATTTTGGATAGCTCTCCCTCAATTTAATAATTCACCCTCAAATCAAATGTTTTGGTCAACTGTACATGTATCAATATCATAAATGATAGAGCAATTTAGAACCACACAAGTAGAAAAAAAGTAATAATATGACAAGCATGCACACAAATCGGCGAATCATGGTTCAATATTACATATATTTGAAATAATAAAAATATCAACCATAACATAAGCAAACTAAACCCTAATTAGCAAGTTTTGCAAAATCCTAATGTTCAAAACATAAGAACCAAAATTAAATAGAATAGCTAGATAGATAATGTTTGAGCATAGAAACCATAAATAATACACAAAAGATAGGCAATGGAAATGGATATGAAAATGATAAAGAAAGAAAAGAAATGTCTAGGGCTCTATGATCTCGTCGGAGCTCGAGCTACATGCTTCTTTTTTCTCACTACTTGCATCATCCCTACTATTCCCATCTCCTTTGTCCTCTTCACAACTTTCCTCATTACCACCTTGATCACCACCTTGGTCGTTGTTGTCACCATCACCTTCCTCACTACTCTAGAGCATCACTATAATTGCCACATTCTTCCTCAATTTGTTGATCCGTTGGAGGAACGGGTTCGGAAGGGGTTGGTCTCTCATTTTCATCATCCTCCTCCATACCAAATTGAGCAAGGTATTGGGCCTTGCGATCAAGATAAGAATCATAAAGAGAGCTAAATTGGCCATATGGCCAAGCACAAATTGTGTTGTGATTTGACTCGATATGATCATATTTTGTGTTCATTTAACCACAAGTTGTCTAAGTTTCTCCAAGGCCGTGTGAATGACTTGTTGGAAAGCATCATTCTATTGAGGTTGGATTTGGGAGGAAGAGGCCTCTTGAGTTTGTGGAGGTGGTTTTAGGCGACTCGGATCAAAGTATTAATTGACTAGGGCATTTGGAAGTTCAATCCACCGATCAACCGGTTCTCCTTTTGGTTTGTAAACTTTGTCTCTAGTATCAGGAATTTCTCTGGTATCCAAATCCTTACCGTCATATACCCATCCATAAGAGTTGAATTTATCCCACATGTTGATAAGTAGCACGGTTTGAAGGTTCCAAGGAAACGTAACACCATTGGCTTTGAGGATTTTATGAATTAAATTTCCGTATGGGAGAATTCGTTGGCTATCATTGTAAGAGGTAGTCATGTGACAAATAATGACATAGGGAATGTTAAAAAGTCAGTTTCCCTCAAGGAGGTGACAGAGAAAAAACATGTCATTGAATTCAACATTGGTTTGATTTCATATTTCGGAGTTAGGATGTTATTGAGAAATATAAAGGCAAGGTGGTGAAGAGATTAGTACGATGGAGTAAAATGGCCTACGATCGCTAACGGTGGATGGGACACGAAACAAACTCAAATAGGCATATTGGTTTTCTTTGAGTTCATTGAGCCACTTTCGATTTAGGTAAAATTCTTCATCGTCATTTGGGATGTTAAGCCAATCGGCTAGGTTAGATAGGTTTACCTCAATATCTTTACCGCATACATAAGTGGTAAATACCCAAGGTTTTCGCCATAGCGTTCATCACATTCAATTATAGACCTACAACCCCATCGATTTATATATTCCTCCAATTTTGCCCTTTCCCATACCCCATCAATTCTCCCTTTCGTGATATAATAGTAACAACTTGCCTTTGGTCGCTTCATGAGAGCCTGATATTTGACGTAGGCCTCATCATCTTGGAATAGGTAAACATTGCCCCTCTTCTCGCTCATGTTAGTCTTGATTTGTGCTCGGGATTTTGCGGTGAGGAGTTGAAACTTTGGCTGATGCTTCCTTCTTCTTAAACCTGTTGTCGCTTGGAGTATGTTGCCTTGCGAGCGGCCATATTAACGCCATTAAGTAGAGATGTCGTGGATGGGTCAAATGGGTCTAGGCTAGGGTTACGGTGGAGAGAGTTGTTTGAGGGTTTTTGATGAGATTTGAGAGTAGGGAATGATAGAGAGGATGGAGGATAGGTCGATTTCAAGAGGGATTTGAGGGACTTTGAGTGGAGAGGGAGTATTTTGGGGTTTTGGGGAGAGGAATGGCGAAATAGAAAAGAGGGGATGAGATAAAATCGAGTTGTGAATGAAGAAAAAGAGAGAAGACAAGGTGGATCGAGTGTATAAGTTCTGAAAACCAGCAAACCGTAGTAACGGTTGATAAGCATTACAACAATTTAGTACAAAAGATGAAGACATCATCAACCATTGTGACGGTTAAGTACCATTACACAACAGAATGGTTTGGAAGGTTTGACAAAAAAAAAATAGAATTTTAGGGAAATCCAATCGTTATAACATATACATTTGTTGTATAACCATTACACAACACAATGGAACATTCTAGAAATTTTTCCAAGGAAATTTTGATTTTTGGAGAAGTATAACTGTTGTAACGCTAAGTAACTGTTTCCTAACGATTCAGTGAAAATGATCAAATTTTTGCTAAGTTCACAAACTTGAGAACAACTGTTACAATGGTTGCTAACCATTATGCAACGATTAGTTCTGTTGAGGTACTAAAACTTGGATTTTGAAAGGAAAGAAATTCAAAGAGGACTGATTGATTGCTATGCCATCTTACTAATAAATTGTGTTTAATTTTGTATCAGTTTTGAAGCTTATTCTATCAATTTAATTCCAACATGCCAAGTTTAAAGCGAAGTTTATAATGGTGTTGAGTATTGAGAGGTTTGGTGAGTATATCCACAATTTTGTTATTAGTGTCAATATATGTAAGTTCGATATCACATTTTTCAATGTGATCTCAAATAAAATAATTTCGTATTTCTATGTGCTTAGTTCTAAAATGAAAGACCGGATTCTTGAAAATCAATATTGTGATAGTGTTGTCACATATTATTGAGAGTTTGCGGAAGCGTAAATTATAATCATTTTAGAGTTTGAATCATTCACAATAATTTCGTATAACAACTACCGGCCGCAACATACCCGACCTTCATCGTCGAAAGGGCCACGGAGGTCTGTTTGTGGCTAGACCAAGAGACAAGCGAGCCACTTAAGAATTGGCATGTCCTGCATGTACTTTTCCTATCCAAACGGTATCCGACAAAATCGACATTGATTTATCCTATTAAGTCAAGTTCTTATTGCCTCCTATACCATAATCTCAAATTCAATGTTTCCTTAATATATTTGAGAATTCTTTTAGCGGCTTTTAGGTGTGATTCTTTTGGGTTAGCTTGAAATCTAACACATAGACGTACAGGAAACATAATACCCGACTTACTTGTCACTAAATCGAGTAGACTACCTATCATAGCTCGGTATTAGAAGATTTCGACTGACTTTCCATGTTCATCTCCATCAAGATGGACGTTTGTTACTAATTAAGAGTTACATGTGAGTTGAACGTCCACTATCAATGTGTAGCATGTGAGTTAGAACGTCTTGTGTTCATAAAATGTGAAGCATGTGATTTGAACGTCTTGTGTTCATAAAATGCAGATGGTATACCGTCTTTTCATTTATTACCATCTTAGTCTTTCTCTTACTTTACATTTTTAACATAATTACTAATTAAGTTGCAAAGTTGGACAAACGAAAGAGTTCGTAGGGAACGTTTTTAAATAAAAGATGAGAACCAAGTCTACTAATACATATATTAATTAGTCAATTAATTATTGTTTAATCCGTACGTAATCTCACACGGATAAGACATTGCTTTATTGACAGAACAAAGGAGCTGGTCCCGAATAAGATATCACATCTATTTCAAGGAATATTTCTTTTTTGATAGCAAGCATTCAAGTTTTCATATTTAGTGATTTATTTATGGCTTAATTAATTTTCAGGTTTGGAAATTTTAAATTAATTATTTTTAGGGTGATGCTAACAGGTCCTTAACTGTCTCCTTCTCGTGTTTTCGCTAGAAGTAAAAATAATTAATGCTCTGCTATGTGCGTTAGCTTCAGTTCGTTATGCTCTGTCCACTCTATCCGCTCCCCTTCTGTCTTTATATTTTTGGTCTAAAATCTTTATATTTAAATTTGTAATAAAACTTTTATGTTTGCCATGTCGCTTCCAAATTTTTATATTAATTCAAGTCTTTATTTTTTGCTACAAGTCTTTATATGAGAAATTTTGCAGCAGTTTTTTAGCAAATTTAAATATAAAGACTTGCAGGCAACAGTATATAGACTTTATTATTCTAATATAAGTATTTGCAACCTTTGCACCAATTATGTTGTAAGTCTTTATATTAGAAATTTTGCAGCAGTTTGTTATAAATTTAAATATAAAGACTTTAGATCTAAATATAAAGATATGCAGAGGAGCGAATAGAGCAGAGCAAAATTGGAGCAGTATAACAGAACATTAATTGTTTTTGTCTTCTAATGAAGAGCGTGTAAGGGTAGCGATTAACGGAGAACATTATATTTATTTTTGTATATAAAAGACCTGCACCCCAACTCTTTTAGCATTTATTATTTTTTAAATATTTTTTTAGAATTTTTTAAAAGTCATTATATTTAGCTACCATTCAAATTAGTGTCGTTCAGGTTAATTTGATAAATTGAAATGAGATTTAGTCATTCAACTTATATACCTCGCTATATCATTTGTCGCACAGTGCACTTGCACTGCAGTCTGAATTGTTGTTTTTTCTATATATATTGGATGTTCTGTAAATTTTGTGCTCACGTAAATTTGAATTCATGATCTTTCAAAAATCATTCTACTTAGCTACTGCACTTTTCGTGTGGAGTGTGAATTGTACGCAGTACATGTTCAATTTCGTCAAGATCGAATATATACATTGTATATATAAATCAGGATTCGAATATCGTTCATATATATGCATCTTATGTCATTTCAAACTACTAATAAAATACCGTGGGATATTAATTCCGGCTTGTTTAATATTAAACCACATTATTAACTCTACCAGTCGCTTTTTAAATCTAATTTAAAAGTCAGAAAAATGTTATGGCGATACGTTTCATTGATACGCAATCGATATGTGCAACAAAGTGTGTCATTATACATGTTAAGCGCGTTGTTATATATGCATGTTATTCGAGTTCGATTGCATGTTATTTTGTAATGAAAAAATAATTATACATATTAAGCACTTTGTTATGCATGTTAATTACGCATAACATGCATAAAATACTTAACATGCATAATTATTTTTTCGATACAAATAACATACAATCGAACTCGAATAACATGCATAACAATGTTTTTAACATGCATAATGACGCACATTGACGTAATATCGATTGTGTATCAATAAAGCGTATATGTATATCAGCTCTCTAAAAGTTAATACTTTTCTCACGTTAACAGTTTTTACATAGTCTACGCAATTTGTTAATTTCTGACCTGACGTTTTAAGTGGACTTTTTAATTTGCAAATGTGATGCATGAAATTACTCTATGCGGTTTGCTATATTATTATCATTATTTTTTTTATGAACATTAATACATTATAAACTAAAATATGGTAAATTATTTCCATTATCATTAACCTTTTCATATATTAATTACTAAGGACAAACATAAATTTTTTGTTTTTGTTTTTGAGTAATAGACAAGAATCTTTCTCTTTAAATATTTCAAAGAAAGAAGAGTGTTGTTCTTAACCACTAAGTTAAGGATTATTTTTTTAAGTAACCACTACCACAAAAAGGAGATCTGTCAATGATTAAAAATCAACTTGTCCGACATTATGCAACTGTTGTTACACCAGGGGTTGAAAAATCAAATTGTTGGCATATGAGTGTTGTCGTAGAAAAGAACATAATATTCGAAATAAGGCAACAATTATTTATTAAATAATCATTGATAAAGAGCTCTAAGGAAATAATTATTTATTAAATAATTGTTGCCTTAGATTATTTTAAACGTTTTATAAATGGTGTCTAGCCCACCGGATTTTCTAGCCAATTATGTACCATTAAACTGATTAGCATACCATTATAAACATTTTCAAATTAAACATGTAACATGATATACAAATACATAGGAAAAAAGAACAAAATGAAAATAAAGCACCTAACTAGAAAAAAAATGCTAAAAGAGTTATAACTAGCACAAAATAAATAGCAAATTTATTGCGTCATTCATTCGCTCCTAAAGTGTCAGCTTTATTGCGAGCATATATCCTTAAAGTTATTTCAGTAGCTTTTGGCTGAAAAACTTTTAAGGAGATCTACTCGCAATAAAGTTGGTGTGACCAGATAGCAGATTTCTCAAGTTTTCAAACATAGCTAAAAATATGCAATTGTTATCTTAGCAACAAAAGCACAACGATACAAATCTGGGATCTCCTGTTAGTAATTTTAACAGGAAATTGTGTTGTACTAAGCAACTTTCTTGATTTAACAATTTGCAAAACGAATGCAATCTAACATGTCTTTTGTTGAGATTATGTATGTACATAACTTGAGCAATTAAGGCATAACAAGGCGATGCATGAAAAGCATCTTGGAGCCCTTGGAGCACTAGAACTTAGTCCTTGAAGGCATATGATAGATTTTTTATTTCTAGGTTTTTTCCGGGGATTGCGGCTCTTAGAATCAGTCGAATCAAGTAAAAAAATAAGCATATCGATACATATCGATATACCAATGTTGCTTTTATCGATATATGGGGCAGTCAGTTGGATGGCTAAGTATAAAAACTTAAAAGGACGTCACAGATTTTTGAGCCATATCGATGTATCGATTTCATAACGATTGGCCTATCTATATATTGATGTACTATATCGATATCGATATACCTGCTTAGCACACTCATTTTTGGCTAAGTCATGAGAGAAATTTTTGAAGGAACCGTCACAGTTAAATCACCATATCGATATATATATCAATATGCACGATAAACAAATCCCATGTTTCTATACAGATATATAAGGAGATGATATTTTTCCTCTCTCTTCAAGAAAACTACCTACATTCATTCTTGCAATGTAAGAGATATCAAAACTTCCTTCTTGCTTTTTCCAACCATCATCTAATCATCTATTCTACAATCTTTTGAGAGTTTTGACTTGAGTGATTGAGTGTCAAGTTGTTGAGATCTTGTGGAAAGATAGTGTTGGGCTCATCCTCATTCTTGATTCCTTTATGAATAGTTGTTGTAATTTCTTTGTAGATTGTTGTTTGATCTCTTAATCAATCGAGATTCTTAGTTGTTTATTTTTGTAAGTGAACTAGAATTCACCTTTGTAAGAACATTTTGTGATAGTATATCGGCTCGGGCGTGAAATCGAGGAGTCTCTAGGCTTTGAAAAAAATTTCAGTTGAACCACATTACATCGAGTGTCATATTTCTCTTCACGTCTCATACTTTCTCTATCCTCTTTAAAATTTATTGAACAAAATTTCTGAACAATCGTAAATGAGGGAGAAGAAAAAGCTGAATTCAATAATGATAATAATATTTTTTTCAACTTAGGAATATAGTTACACGAAAGAATAGAACGGTCTATAGAAAGAATATTTCATTATGGAAACTGTCAATAAAAAAAAACAGCTTGCACGGTCCTTTTGGTTCAAAATATTAAAAACAAAAAAAACACATTGGCTGTTGGGATTGAAAACCCAGATAAAAGTCCGCAAAAAAAGAGAACTGTTATTAGTTAGGGGCGAAATAGCAACGAATTTCAAAAGAAGATCTCGAATTTGGAATTCAATAAAAATTAGAAATCGTTGAAAGATTATAGATTACTTTAAAGACGACTTATCTATTCTTAAAAAATAGATGATGTGTTATTATCTGGTGCTAATTGAGGATAATGATGTGTTGTTATCTGGGATTGAATTTGTTTTTTGTTATAACATGAAGTAAACTGATTCAACTTTGACTCCCTCACAAGATACTTGAAATGATCTCGAAATAAATATTTACTAGAATATATTAAATACCTTTGGCCAGGAAGGTTTTTATTATATATTATTATATATATCATATATTACCTCGAATATTTTTTAGGTCTATTTGGCCAGGAAGGTTTTTGTTACATATGGTTTTGAATGAGTAAACATATTCATTCCATATCATTCACAAAAAAAAAAAAAAATGGAACTGCCGGACAGGTCTTGGTCTTTCTAAGATTTAGAGCTTATTTCATTTCTTCTCTTTTAACAATCTAACTTGAAAAAAAATATTAAATAATTCAGAAAAAAATTAAAGCATATGTGCAAATCAAAATTTGAGATAGGTGTTTTGAAAACAAAAACAAAGCTAACTTTGTTTTCACCTTTTCTATTCAGAATCATTTCAATTGCCACAATTCTACAAATTTGTATTTCTCTGTAAGGCTTGTGTTGAAGGGATCCAAATCTGCTATAAGCAAAGAACGGTTTTGATTTTATTCAGGGGATCTGCATTTTTAAAGTTTGTTTGCACAAATCTCAAAACAATTTAAAGGTTCAGATCAACTGTGCTGGACGTTTAGCGTTGCAGCTGATTTGGATTCGTGTTGAAGAGACCTGCTTGTCTTGACTCTTGCACTAACATTACATCGTTTGTTTGAGTTTAAACAAAACCATTTCAAGACTTCATATTATTTTATTACTTATATCATTATATTTTTTTTTGGTAATTTACTGTTGGGCCTTGTTTTTGGGTCCAGCACAGATCGGCAAAACAAGAAAAAAAAAAAAAAGGGAACGAGATAGAGAGGAAGAAAAGGAGAAAGAAAGAGAAGGTGGTGAAGAAGAAGAAAACGAAGAGCAAGTCGATCTCGTTGATTCTGCTATCTTGATTTAGTTTCTCCTTTGTTTGTAAGAAGGTTATTTAGAGTTTTTCAATTTGAAGGTTGAAGTGGTAGTTCACAGTAGTGAGTTTTTCTCTTGCAAAATTTCTCTCTATCAAAGTTGTATTCCTCAAGTTTAAAACTGAAAATCTTGAGAAGAATATTTGTATCCTGTATCTCCATTGGTATAGTGAAAAATTTGCCGGTGTGCCCCGTGGTTTTTTACCCTCCAGGTAGAGAGGGTTTTCCACGTTAAAATCTAGTGTCATTTGTGATTGTGCTTGATCTCATATTATCCTATTTGGCTTGTGCATTTTGAAGTAGAAATTTTTCAGTACCAACTGGTACAGTGCTTATATTACTCATCTCTCAAATAGGTTGACTACACAATAGGCATTTCTCTCAATTGGACTTCTTCTTTCTGAAATTTCCTACAAGTGGTATCAGAGCCTCAGGTTTCTTTTCTTTTGAGAGTGCTTTTGTAGGTTGAGATGGAAGGCAATAGCACCATGATCAGGTTGAAAAATAACAACTGGCTGATCTGGAAATCCAAGATGGAGGATATCCTTTATTGCAGGGACTTGCATGAGCCGGTTGAAGGAGATACTGCAAAGCCAAAAGAGATGTCTGATGCTGATTGGACAAAATGGAATCGAAAAGCGGTTGGCACAATCAGACAGTGGTTGGATGACAGTGTGTACCATCATGTAGCAAGTGAGACAAGTGCACATGAGTTATGGAAGAAGCTGGAGTCACTGTATGAGCAAAAAACAGCAGCTAACAAGGCGTTTTTGATCCGAAAGTTAGTAAATTTGAAATTCAGAGAAGGCACAAGTGTTGCTGAGCATTTAAATGAATTCTAGAGCTTGGTTAATCAATTATCAGCGATGAAGATGATCTTAGAAGATGAGTTACAGGCCTTGTTGCTTTTGGGATCATTGCCCGATAGTTGGGAGACCTTGGTTGTGACAATTAGTAATGCAGCTCCGAATGGTGTGGTTACTATGAGTATAGTTACCAGCAGCTTGTTCAATGAGGAGACAAGAAGGAAGTCAACTGGTACAAATAATGCACAAGCCTTAGTCACAGAGAATAGGGGGAGAGCTGAAAACAGACAACAATCAAGAGCCCGTAGCAAGTCCAAAGGCAGATCAAAGTCAAAAGGAAGAGAGTGCTACCATTGTGGTAAAGAAGGTCATCTTAAAAGAAATTGTAGAGCTTGGAAAAGGTTACTGAAGGAGGGCAAAAATCAGAAGAAAGATGATGATAATAAAAACACCACTGCCGTAGTAAATGCAGACGATGTAGTGATTCTCTCTTGTGAAGAGGAGCAATGTCTATATGTTGAAGATCACCCAGGAGTTGAGTGGATAGTTGATACAGGAGCTTGCTATCATGCTACACCTAATAGAGAGTTATTCACAACTTACAAAGCTGGAGACTTTGGTACAGTGAAGATGGGTAACACTAGCCACTCAAGCATTGTGGGTATTGGTGATATTTGTCTGCAAACAAATATGGGATGTCGGTTAACATTGAAAAATGCTCGACATATTCCTGATTTGCGCCTAAACTTGATATCAGGTGATGCTTTGGACAAAGATGGGTTCAAACACTACTTAGGAAATGGAGAATGGAAGCTCAGCAAGGGATCAATGATTATAGCAAGAGGAAAGTCGAGACACTCCCTATATAGAACATATGCGAAGGTGCTCAAGAATGGATTGAATGCAATACAAGCTGAAAGTTCTCTAATTTTGTGGCATCAACGCCTTGGCCACATGAGTGAGAAAGGATTGCAAATTCTGGCAAGGAAGTCACTCATTCCCTCGACCAAAGACAAGTTTCTGGATCCGTGTGACTACTGTCTATTTGGTAAGCAACATCGAGTCTCTTTTAGTCAAACATCAGAAAGGAAACTGAACGTGCTGGATTTGGTTTACTCTGATGTGTGTGGTCCCTTTGAGGTGGAGTCTTTAGGTGGAAATCGATATTTTCTAACCTTTATTGATGATGCATCTAGAAAAGTATGGGTTTATTTTGTAAGAACAAAGGATCAGGTACTCAATTACTTTCAAGAGTTTCATGTCATGGTGGAGAGGGAGGTGGACAAGAAGCTGAAATGTCTCCGTTCTGACAACGGGGGAGAATATACCTCCAAATATTTTAAAGCATATTGTGCAAAATATGGAATTCGACATGAGAAGACAGTGCCTGGTACTCCACAGCACAATGGCGTTGCTGAGAGAATGAACCGCACAATTGTAGAGAGAGTCAGATGCATGTTGAAGATGGCAAGGTTGCCAAAGAAGTTTTGGGGCGAAGCTGTTCGCACAGCTTGCTATCTCATAAACAGGTCACCATCTGCTCCTTTGAAGTTTGAGATACCAGAAAAGGTATGGTCTAAGAAGGATGTGTCATACTCTCATTTAAGAGTGTTTGGATGCAAAGCTTATGCACATATCTCAAAGGAGCATAGAACCAAACTGGATGACAAAGCAACTCCATGTATCTTCCTTGGGTATGGAAATGAGGAATTTGGATACAGATTATGGGACCCAGAAAAGAAGAGGATTATTAGGTGTAGAGATG
Organism: Eleocharis quinqueflora; assembly: GCA_964058865.1. NCBI lineage: Eukaryota > Viridiplantae > Streptophyta > Magnoliopsida > Poales > Cyperaceae > Eleocharis > Eleocharis quinqueflora. The sequence continues at coordinate 17,846 of CAXKVX010001342.1, forward strand.
TTGTATTCCATGAAGAACAAACATGGGCAGATCTGGAAAATGACAAGAAGAACTCAGAGAGTGTTGGTGAGTTCATAGAGCTCACACCAGTACCTTCACCTGCCCATTCAACATCAGCAGATGAAGATGAACAGAATGAAGAAGCCACTGAGGAAACCTCTGACTTGATTGGTAGTGATGATGATGAGGTCATTCAAGATGCTCTTGAGCAGGGGGAGCAACATCAACAAGAAGAGGCAGAAGGGCCCCGTTTTAGAAAATCTGAAAGACAACACAAACCATCAAAAAGATTTCCTTCTTCAGAGTATATCTTAATGACAGAAGAAGGTGAGCCAGAAAGTCTTCAGGAGGCGCAAGCTCATAAAGATAAGGATAAGTGGCAAGATGCAATGATGGACGAGATGAAGTCATTGCAAGAAAATAACACATATGAGCTAGTGGAACTTCCTAAGGGCCGGAAGGCATTGAGGAACAAATGGGTGTTCAAGCTGAAAAGAGATGGAAATGGAGAATTTATGAAGTACAAAGCCCGACTGGTTGTAAAGGGTTTTGGACAGAAACAAGGCATCGACTTTGAGGAGATTTTCTCACCAGTGGTGAAGATGACCTCCATTCGAGCGGTGTTAGGTCTAGTAGCTGGCTTGGACCTTGAGCTTGAACAACTTGATGTAAAAACTGCATTCCTTCATGGTAACTTGGAAGAAGAGATCTATATGATGCAACCAGAGGGATTTGAAGTGAAAGGAAAAGAGAACTTGGTTTGCAAATTGAGGAAGAGTCTATACGGTTTGAAACAGGCTCCGAGACAGTGGTACAAGAAATTTGACTCTTTTATGATGAGTCATGGGTACCAGAGAACCAAGGCAGATCCATGTGTTTACTTCAAAAGATTTTCTAATGAAAAATTTCTAATTCTTTTGCTTTATGTTGATTGCAGGACATGATGCTCAGATGATAGCTGTGTTGAAGAAGGAGATGTCCAAGTCATTTGACATGAAGGACATGGGCCAAGCACGTCAGATACTGGGCATGCAGATTACACGTGACAGAAAAGCCAAGAGACTTTGGTTGTCACAGGAGAAGTACATTGAAAGGGTGCTTGAGAGATTCAACATGCAAGGAGCAAAGGAAGTAAGCTATCCACTTCCTAGCCATTTGAAATTGAGCAAGAAGTTGTGTCCATCAACAGAGAAAGAAAATGATGAAATGTCAAGTGTACCATACTCCTCAGCTGTAGGAAGTTTGATGTATGCGATGGTTTGCACCAGGCCAGATATAGCTCATGCAGTCGGTGTGGTAAGCAGATTCCTCTCTAATCCAGGAAAACAACATTGGGAAGCAGTGAAGTGGATTCTTAGATATCTAAGAGGCACTTCCAATTTGTGTTTGAGTTTTGGAAATGGTGAACCTGCGTTAGAAGGCTACACAGATGCTGATATGGCTGGAGATCTGGATCACAGAAAATCCACTTCGGGTTATGTGTTTACTTTTGTAGGAGGAGCCGTGTCATGGCAGTCCAAATTGCAGAAATGTGTGGCTTTGTCAACCACAGAAGCAGAATACATTGCAGCAACTGAGGCTGGTAAGGAGCTCCTGTGGTTGGTTAGATTTCTCTTGGAGCTTGGTATGCAACAGGAAGATGCAATTGTTTTCTGTGATAGCCAGAGTGCTATAGATTTGAGCAAGAATGCTACATATCATTCCAGGACTAAGCATATCGATGTGAGATTTCATTGGTTAAGAGATGTAATAGAAAATCAGCAGATGAAGCTGAAGAAAATCCACACAGATAAGAACCCGTCAGATATGTTGACGAAGATAGTTTCGAAAGACAAGCTTGAGCTTTGCTGCCAGCTTGTCGGCATGGATACCAGGTGATGACCTGAGGACCGGCGTACCTCTCTCCGTGGGCTGGAGGGGGAGATTGTTGGGCCTTGTTTTTGGGTCCAGCCCAGATCGGCAAAACAAGAAAAAAAAAAAAAGGGAACGAGATAGAGAGGAAGAAAAGGAGAAAGAAAGAGAAGGTGGTGAAGAAGAAGAAAACGAAGAGCAAGTCGATCTCGTTGATTCTGCTATCTTGATTTAGTTTCTCCTTTGTTTGTAAGAAGGTTATTTAGAGTTTTTCAATTTGAAGGTTGAAGTGGTAGTTCACAGTAGTGAGTTTTTCTCTTGCAAAATTTCTCTCTATCAAAGTTGTATTCCTCAAGTTTAAAACTGAAAATCTTGAGAAGAATATTTGTATCATGTATCTCCATTGGTATAGTGAAAAATTTGCCGGTGTGCCCCGTGGTTTTTTACCCTCCAGGTAGAGAGGGTTTTCCACGTTAAAATCTAGTGTCATTTGTGATTGTGCTTGATCTCATATTATCCTATTTGGCTTGTGCATTTTGAAGTAGAAATTTTTCAGTACCAACTGGTACAGTGCTTATATTACTCATCTCTCAAATAGGTTGACTACACAATAGGCATTTCTCTCAATTGGACTTCTTCTTTCTGAAATTTCCTACAAGTGGTATCAGAGCCTCAGGTTTCTTTTCTTTTGAGAGTGCTTTTGTAGGTTGAGATGGAAGGCAATAGCACCATGATCAGGTTGACAAATAACAACTGGCTGATCTGGAAATCCAAGATGGAGGATATCCTTTATTGCAGGGACTTGCATGAGCCGGTTGAAGGAGATACTGCAAAGCCAAAAGAGATGTCTGATGCTGATTGGACAAAATGGAATCGAAAAGCGGTTGGCACAATCAGACAGTGGTTGGATGACAGTGTGTACCATCATGTAGCAAGTGAGACAAGTGCACATGAGTTATGGAAGAAGCTGGAGTCACTGTATGAGCAAAAAACAGCAGCTAACAAGGCGTTTTTGATCCGAAAGTTAGTAAATTTGAAATTCAGAGAAGGCACAAGTGTTGCTGAGCATTTAAATGAATTCCAGAGCTTGGTTAATCAATTATCAGCGATGAAGATGATCTTAGAAGATGAGTTACAGGCCTTGTTGCTTTTGGGATCATTGCCCGATAGTTGGGAGACCTTGGTTGTGACAATTAGTAATGCAGCTCCGAATGGTGTGGTTACTATGAGTATAGTTACCAGCAGCTTGTTCAATGAGGAGACAAGAAGGAAGTCAACTGGTACAAATAATGCACAAGCCTTAGTCACAGAGAATAGGGGGAGAGCTGAAAACAGACAACAATCAAGAGCCCGTAGCAAGTCCAAAGGCAGATCAAAGTCAAAAGGAAGAGAGTGCTACCATTGTGGTAAAGAAGGTCATCTTAAAAGAAATTGTAGAGCTTGGAAAAGGTTACTGAAGGAGGGCAAAAATCAGAAGAAAGATGATGATAATAAAAACACCACTGCCGTAGTAAATGCAGACGATGTAGTGATTCTCTCTTGTGAAGAGGAGCAATGTCTATATGTTGAAGATCACCCAGGAGTTGAGTGGATAGTTGATACAGGAGCTTGCTATCATGCTACACCTAATAGAGAGTTATTCACAACTTACAAAGCTGGAGACTTTGGTACAGTGAAGATGGGTAACACTAGCCACTCAAGCATTGTGGGTATTGGTGATATTTGTCTGCAAACAAATATGGGATGTCGGTTAACATTGAAAAATGCTCGACATATTCCTGATTTGCGCCTAAACTTGATATCAGGTGATGCTTTGGACAAAGATGGGTTCAAACACTACTTAGGAAATGGAGAATGGAAGCTCAGCAAGGGATCAATGATTATAGCAAGAGGAAAGTCGAGACACTCCCTATATAGAACATATGCGAAGGTGCTCAAGAATGGATTGAATGCAATACAAGCTGAAAGTTCTCTAATTTTGTGGCATCAACGCCTTGGCCACATGAGTGAGAAAGGATTGCAAATTCTGGCAAGGAAGTCACTCATTCCCTCGACCAAAGACAAGTTTCTGGATCCGTGTGACTACTGTCTATTTGGTAAGCAACATCGAGTCTCTTTTAGTCAAACATCAGAAAGGAAACTGAACGTGCTGGATTTGGTTTACTCTGATGTGTGTGGTCCCTTTGAGGTGGAGTCTTTAGGTGGAAATCGATATTTTCTAACCTTTATTGATGATGCATCTAGAAAAGTATGGGTTTATTTTGTAAGAACAAAGGATCAGGTACTCAATTACTTTCAAGAGTTTCATGTCATGGTGGAGAGGGAGGTGGACAAGAAGCTGAAATGTCTCCGTTCTGACAACGGGGGAGAATATACCTCCAAAGATTTTAAAGCATATTGTGCAAAATATGGAATTCGACATGAGAAGACAGTGCCTGGTACTCCACAGCACAATGGCGTTGCTGAGAGAATGAACCGCACAATTGTAGAGAGAGTCAGATGCATGTTGAAGATGGCAAGGTTGCCAAAGAAGTTTTGGGGCGAAGCTGTTCGCACAGCTTGCTATCTCATAAACAGGTCACCATCTGCTCCTTTGAAGTTTGAGATACCAGAAAAGGTATGGTCTAAGAAGGATGTGTCATACTCTCATTTAAGAGTGTTTGGATGCAAAGCTTATGCACATATCTCAAAGGAGCATAGAACCAAACTGGATGACAAAGCAACTCCATGTATCTTCCTTGGGTATGGAAATGAGGAATTTGGATACAGATTATGGGACCCAGAAAAGAAGAGGATTATTAGGTGTAGAGATGTTGTATTCCATGAAGAACAAACATGGGCAGATCTGGAAAATGACAAGAAGAACTCAGAGAGTGTTGGTGAGTTCATAGAGCTCACACCAGTACCTTCACCTGCCCATTCAACATCAGCAGATGAAGATGAACAGAATGAAGAAGCCACTGAGGAAACCTCTGACTTGATTGGTAGTGATGATGATGAGGTCATTCAAGATGCTCTTGAGCAGGGGGAGCAACATCAACAAGAAGAGGCAGAAGGGCCCCGTTTTAGAAAATCTGAAAGACAACACAAACCATCAAAAAGATTTCCTTCTTCAGAGTATATCTTAATGACAGAAGAAGGTGAGCCAGAAAGTCTTCAGGAGGCGCAAGCTCATAAAGATAAGGATAAGTGGCAAGATGCAATGATGGACGAGATGAAGTCATTGCAAGAAAATAACACATATGAGCTAGTGGAACTTCCTAAGGGCCGGAAGGCATTGAGGAACAAATGGGTGTTCAAGCTGAAAAGAGATGGAAATGGAGAATTTATGAAGTACAAAGCCCGACTGGTTGTAAAGGGTTTTGGACAGAAACAAGGCATCGACTTTGAGGAGATTTTCTCACCAGTGGTGAAGATGACCTCCATTCGAGCGGTGTTAGGTCTAGTAGCTGGCTTGGACCTTGAGCTTGAACAACTTGATGTAAAAACTGCATTCCTTCATGGTAACTTGGAAGAAGAGATCTATATGATGCAACCAGAGGGATTTGAAGTGAAAGGAAAAGAGAACTTGGTTTGCAAATTGAGGAAGAGTCTATACGGTTTGAAACAGGCTCCGAGACAGTGGTACAAGAAATTTGACTCTTTTATGATGAGTCATGGGTACCAGAGAACCAAGGCAGATCCATGTGTTTACTTCAAAAGATTTTCTAATGAAAAATTTCTAATTCTTTTGCTTTATGTTGATTGCAGGACATGATGCTCAGATGATAGCTGTGTTGAAGAAGGAGATGTCCAAGTCATTTGACATGAAGGACATGGGCCAAGCACGTCAGATACTGGGCATGCAGATTACACGTGACAGAAAAGCCAAGAGACTTTGGTTGTCACAGGAGAAGTACATTGAAAGGGTGCTTGAGAGATTCAACATGCAAGGAGCAAAGGAAGTAAGCTATCCACTTCCTAGCCATTTGAAATTGAGCAAGAAGTTGTGTCCATCAACAGAGAAAGAAAATGATGAAATGTCAAGTGTACCATACTCCTCAGCTGTAGGAAGTTTGATGTATGCGATGGTTTGCACCAGGCCAGATATAGCTCATGCAGTCGGTGTGGTAAGCAGATTCCTCTCTAATCCAGGAAAACAACATTGGGAAGCAGTGAAGTGGATTCTTAGATATCTAAGAGGCACTTCCAATTTGTGTTTGAGTTTTGGAAATGGTGAACCTGCGTTAGAAGGCTACACAGATGCTGATATGGCTGGAGATCTGGATCACAGAAAATCCACTTCGGGTTATGTGTTTACTTTTGTAGGAGGAGCCGTGTCATGGCAGTCCAAATTGCAGAAATGTGTGGCTTTGTCAACCACAGAAGCAGAATACATTGCAGCAACTGAGGCTGGTAAGGAGCTCCTGTGGTTGGTTAGATTTCTCTTGGAGCTTGGTATGCAACAGGAAGATGCAATTGTTTTCTGTGATAGCCAGAGTGCTATAGATTTGAGCAAGAATGCTACATATCATTCCAGGACTAAGCATATCGATGTGAGATTTCATTGGTTAAGAGATGTAATAGAAAATCAGCAGATGAAGCTGAAGAAAATCCACACAGATAAGAACCCGTCAGATATGTTGACGAAGATAGTTTCGAAAGACAAGCTTGAGCTTTGCTGCCAGCTTGTCGGCATGGATACCAGGTGATGACCTGAGGACCGGCGTACCTCTCTCCGTGGGCTGGAGGGGGAGATTGTTGGGCCTTGTTTTTGGGTCCAGCCCAGATCGGCAAAACAAGAAAAAAAAAAAAAGGGAACGAGATAGAGAGGAAGAAAAGGAGAAAGAAAGAGAAGGTGGTGAAGAAGAAGAAAACGAAGAGCAAGTCGATCTCGTTGATTCTGCTATCTTGATTTAGTTTCTCCTTTGTTTGTAAGAAGGTTATTTAGAGTTTTTCAATTTGAAGGTTGAAGTGGTAGTTCACAGTAGTGAGTTTTTCTCTTGCAAAATTTCTCTCTATCAAAGTTGTATTCCTCAAGTTTAAAACTGAAAATCTTGAGAAGAATATTTGTATCATGTATCTCCATTGGTATAGTGAAAAATTTGCCGGTGTGCCCCGTGGTTTTTTACCCTCCAGGTAGAGAGGGTTTTCCACGTTAAAATCTAGTGTCATTTGTGATTGTGCTTGATCTCATATTATCCTATTTGGCTTGTGCATTTTGAAGTAGAAATTTTTCAGTACCAACTGGTACAGTGCTTATATTACTCATCTCTCAAATAGGTTGACTACACAATAGGCATTTCTCTCAATTGGACTTCTTCTTTCTGAAATTTCCTACATTTACAAAGTTCATAAATAAAGCTTTTATTTTCTTAAGCATGATAAGTCTTTTGTATTAATTGCACTTCTCTCCCAACCATTTGTCTTTCAAAATAATTAGAGGTGGCAGAATCCAACTTGACCTGAGAAACTCGCTCGATCCGATTCGATCTGAACTCGACTCGATCCGATATTTTGATAAAGTCAAACTACTCGAATTCGATTCGACCCGATTCGAGATGATCTGTAACCCGAGACGAAGCGACACATGAGCGACCTGAGCCTGACCCGACCCGATCCGAGACAATCCGTAATCCGAGATGGCGCGACACATGAGGACCCCACCCCGACCCGACCCGAGATGGAGCGACACATGAGGATCCGAATTCGACCCGACTCGACCCGATTTGACCTTATGGAACCTGTAAATTGATCTAAGTCCTATCATGCCCACATCATAATCTAATTTTACTAACAAATTAACATCAAAGAAAGTCAAGATTTACTAACACAATTCAATAATGCGACCCGATCTTGTCCGATTAAACTTAAAACTAAAAATAATATTTGAAAGTTGTCGGTACAGCCCGACCCGATCCAAGACTCGAAAGTTGTTGATGCAGCCCGACCTGAATCCGGCTCGTCACCCGAAAAAGACCGACGCGACCCGACCTTATCTTGCCCGACCCGACGCATGACCCGAAAGTTGTCGACACATGACGACCCGAAACCCAACCCGACCTCACTCGACCCGGCTCCAACCCGACTATTGTAGACAGTCAAACTAACCGACCCGAACCCGCCCGACTGACCCGACTTGCCACCTCTAAAAATAATATATCCTGACAATCTCCCACCTTACAAATACCAGTATTCTCCTTCTCATCTTCCTTCACAATAGCCTTCCAAAATGGAGAGGCTCTATTGGTACAAGAATATCTACCATTCTTGGCAAGTATGGGAAATTTCCAAATACCTATGCACTCAAAACTTTGAAACTTCACCAACAGTTGCCAAGCAAAAATTGGTTCATCTGCATTAGGTCTAAAACAGTATTCATGCCTCTGTGTAATTTTCTCAGGCATACTTGTTTTCAATTAATCAGATATAACTCATTATGCATGCTATCAGCTATTCAGCTCCATGCCATAAAATTCTATCTCTAAGCCTATCAATTTCTTTCTTTACAAAAATTGAAAGAGGAAACATAGACAACATGAAGAGAAACGAGGAGGGAAGAACAAAATTAATCACAATAATTCTTCCTCCTAAAGAGAATAACATGTGTTTCCATCCACTCAATCTTGACTGGATGAGATTAATAACTTGATTCCATTAATACTTACTAGGTTTCTTTCTTTTAAAAAGTAAACTCAGATAAGTAATTTAGAAAGACCAATAGAACAACCCTGAATAGAAGCATGTTCAGAAATGCCAGAAGATGAATTTTTCTATTTTGTTTTGTTTTGATAAATATAGCTCTTCCGTTAGTCAAGGCATCTATTACTAAAATAAATGCCTTCTCAAGTATTTGAATCCATGTCTCTTCGTGGAGGAACAAGATCTATCACCATCTGTGCTAGGTCTCGGTTCAGAAGATGAAATGTTTAAAGAAATCATTCCATACTTGCAGGAATTCAAAAGAACAATCCGGTGCACGTAGCTTCCGCTTGCGCGGAGTCGGGAAAGAGTCGGACCACTTTGAGATCGTTGTATGGTCGGACCATTTTGGGATCGTTGTATGCAGTTTTTTTATGTATTTCTGCAAGAGATTATTTTTGCGACCCGAACTTGTGACTTCCTGATCACAAGGCGACAATTTTACTGTTGCATCAATGCTCCCCTTGTTGAAGCATGTTCTCCTCATTCTGGTACATCCAGAATTAACCCAACACATTCTGGTAAATCCAGAATTAGATTAGGAGTTAATTTAGATTAGTATCTCTAAATTTAGTTAATGTTATCTATTTTTATGTTGCTGCAAGTTTAGGAAGGTTTCTAGTCTATTTTTGGCTTGTGTGAGTCTATTTAAACAGGTCTCGGTAATTGAGATCAATGTATGAGTTGGATAAAAGATAAGTTAATAAATTTTTCTGCTGCCAAGTAATTCTCTCTTTTGTGAAATTCCTATTTCTGTCAATTCCAGTTTTTTCTGTCAGTTCCTACATCTGGTATCAGAGCCGTAAAGGGCGTAACCAAGAGAGCACAAGTCATCCTACATAGTCGAAACTTCAAGTATCGTCAGGCGCAACCATGGCGCAACTCCCTGCTCCCATGCTTACCGGTGAGAACTATGGGATATGGAAAGTGAAGATGGAGACTTTACTGCTCTCACAAAATTTGTGGGATATTATTGAAGGAGGCTATACCACGTATGTAGACGGACAAGTACCCACAGAAGAACAAAAAAAGAAATTGAAGGAAGACAGGATGAGAGATGCACGAGCGCTATTCCTTATTCAACAGGGAGTAGCAGAAAATATTTTCTCTCACATCATCAATGCCACCAAATCAAAGGAGGCATGGGACATGCTGCAACAGGAGTTCAAAGGATCAGCTAAGGTGCAAGGAGTCAAATTACAAACCTTGCGCAGACAATTTCAAAACCTGCAGATGAGAGACTCAGAGAAGGTTAAAAGGTATTTTTCAGAAGTTATGGATTTAGTTAATCAGATGCGTTCACTTGGTGATACGGATATTACTGAACAGAAAATTGTTGAGAAAATGCTAATTAGCCTTCCTGAGAGTTTTGATTCTATAGTTACTGCTATAGAGGAGTCCAAAGACCTTGCAACCCTGCCCATATAGCAACTAGTTAGTTCTCTTAAAGCACATGAAGAGAGAAAACTACAGAGGAACATGTCTAATGAAAATGCTTTCAAAGCAAGTTCAGAATCCAGATCTGATAATTATCAGAAAAAAGAAAATAAGCAAAAACCAGAAATACATGATAGAGGTGAATCAAGCAAGGCAAACTGGTGGTGTGAAATCTGTAAAAAGAATAGTCATGACACGAAATATTGTTGGTCGACTAAACAGTGCAATAAATGCAAGAAGAAGGGCCACATAGCTAGGTTCTGTAGAACAAAACTACACAATCAACCTGAAAATGAAGCATCTCGTGCACAAGCCAATTTCATAGAAGAGAAGGAAAATACAGAAAGTATCTTTTATGCATGTCATTCAGCAAGTGAAGAAAGAGGCGATGTCTGGTATCTAGACAGCGGATGCACAAATCACATGACTGGCAATCAACAGATTTTCCATGAAATCAACACCTCATTTGAAACGAAGGTTAGATTGGGAAATGGTGCATTGGTGCAGGCCAAAGGCAAAGGCAGCGTTGCAGTACACACCAAGAAGGGATTAAGACTCATAAAGGATGTACTACTTGTACCAGATTTGAAGCAGAATCTACTCAGTGTGGAACAACTTGTTCAAAACGGTTATGCAGTTTATTTTGAGAGCTACGGCTGCAAGATATTTGATCAGCATGGCCAAGTACTGGCAAGTATTGGGATGGAAAACAACAAAAACTTCACGTTGAAATTGAATCACTCTTCACATCAGGTCCTTCAAACTGAAACGATTGATGAGTCAGTTCTTTGGCACAAAAGGTTCGGTCATCTCAACTATAGAGCACTCAAACTGCTACAAACGAAAGAAATGGTGCAAGGCCTACCCAAGATCAATTCAGAAAGCAAAATCTGTGAAGGATGTATTCTAGGCAAACAACACAGGAACTCTTTTCCCAAAAAGGGTGCTTGGAGGGCAAGATCACCATTGGAGTTAATACACACCGATATCTGTGGCAAAATGCAAACACCGTCAGAAGGGCAAAATTGGTATTTTCTAATCTTTGTTGATGATTTTACTAGAATGACATGGGTTTATTTTCTCAGAGAGAAATCACAAGCATTGGAAGTATTTAAAAAGTTTAAAGCTTTAGTTGAGAACCAAAGTAGCTTCAGAATCAAGGTGTTAAGAAGTGACAGAGGAGGAGAATATACATCCAACCAGTTTGTTAAGTTCTGTGAAGATCATGGAATTAAAAGACAACTCACTGCTGCCTATACCCCTCAACAAAATGGTGTTGCAGAACGGAAAAACCGTACCATAGTAGAAATGGCAAGAGCCATGTTGAAAGACAAAGGTATACCATTAAAATTCTGGACAGAAGCAGTCTCTTTGGCTATTTATATCCAGAATAGAAGTCCTACCATAGCAGTGCCTAATAAAACCCCAATTGAAGCTTGGAATGGAAGAATACCTGACATTAGTCATCTAAAAAATTTTGGTTCAGTGTGCTATGCACATGTGCCAAAGGAAAAGAGATCTAAGCTTGATGATAAAAGTGAACATTGCATTTTTATGGGATATGAAGATGGCACTAAAGGGTACCGATTGTATAACCTTGAAAAGAAAAAACTAGTAGTGAGTAAAGATGTTATATTTGATGAGAAAGAAGTTCATAATTGGAAAAACAACCAAGCACCCACATGTCAGCAGATACCGATCATCACATTTCAAAACCAAGATGTCCAAGGCAATTCAAGAACAGCAACTTCGAGTCACACATCACAACCGACATCTAGCCAAGAACCAAGTGACAATTCAGTTTCACAACCTGAAGAAAATCAGCAGCCCAATACTACTAGTTCACAGTCAACACCTAGCAGAGACTCAAGCAGTGGTTCAGCAGAGCAACCTAGTGATAATCTTCTACCAGATGTCACTAATTCAGAGTCACCTGAGGCAAATTCACGACAATCTGATTCTAAACCAGAGTCGACTCCAAGAAAAGTTAGAACATTGGCTGAAATTTATGAAAGATGCAATTTTTCAATAGTTGAGCCACAAACATTTCAGCAAGCAGAAAAACAGGAAAATTGGAGAGAATCCATGGAGCAAGAAATTGGAATGATAAAAAAGAATAATACTTGGGAGTTAGTGGACAGACCAAATGACAGAAGCGTAATTGGAGTTAAATGGATCTATAAGACCAAGCTGAATCCATATGGCACAGTTCAGAAATTCAAGGCGAGGCTAGTTGCAAAAGGGTTCAAACAAAAACCTAGAATCGATTACTTTGAAACCTATGCACCAGTTGCAAGGTTAGAAACAATTCGTACAATCATTGCTCTTGCTGCACAGCAAAGATGGCGCATTTTTCAACTTGATGTCAAATCAGCATTTTTAAATGGAGAACTTGAAGAAGAAATTTTTGTTGAACAACCAGAAGGATTTTTGGCCAAAGGGGGAGAAAACAAAGTGTACAAGTTGAAGAAAGCGCTCTATGGACTGAAACAGGCTCCAAGGACATGGTACAGTCAAATTGACAGATATTTTTTGCAAAACCAGTTTGAAAAGTGCAAGTCAGAACCGACTCTCTATGTGAAGAAAAAAGGTACCAGTGTTCTTATCATCGCCTTATATGTTGATGATTTAATTTACACAGGAAACAATGAAGAAATGATGCTGATGTTCAAAGAAGACATGATGAACACATATGAGATGAGTGATCTTGGATTGATGAAATACTTCTTAGGCATAGAAGTATTTCAAGGTGAAGAAGGGATATTCATATCTCAGAGGAAGTATGCTGAAAACATATTGAAAAAGAATAGGCTTCAAGATTGCAAAAGTGTTACAGCACCCCTTGTTCCAACTGAAAAGTTCAAGAAAGAAGACAGTTCAGGAAAAACAGATCCAACTAAATATCGCAGTTTAGTTGGAAGTTTGTTGTACTTGGCGGCAACAAGGCCTGACATCATGTTCAGTTCTAGCCTTTTATCAAGGTATATGGACAGCCCAACAAAGGTTCATTTTACAGCGGCAAAACGAGTTCTCAGATATGTCAAAGGCACTGTTGGATATGGGATTTGGTACAGACCAGTTAAACACTCACAACTGGTTGGTTACACAGATAGTGATTGGGCAGGATGTCAGGACGACATGAAGAGTACTTCAGGCTATGCATTCTCGCTTGGATCAGGAATTTGCTCATGGTCATCCAAGAAACAAACAGTAGTAGCCTTGTCATCAGCTGAGGCAGAGTATGTTGCAGCATCAAGAGCAGTTGCACAGGCTATTTGGCTCAAAAGAATTCTGGAGGATATCAACAACAAAATGGAGGAACCAGTCACTATATTCAGCGACAGCAAATCTGCCATAGCAATCAGCGAGAATCCGATCAGCCATGACAGAACAAAGCACATAGCAATTAAGTATCACTACACTAGAGATGCAGTAGAGAAGCAAGAAGTGCAGCTGAAGTTTTGTCGAACAGATGAACAGCTTGCAGACATTTTTACAAAAGTGCTAACAAAAGAGAAATTTGAGCACAACAGGGATCAGATAGGTGTGTCCCAGATTTGATCTTAATTTAGATTAGTATCTCTAAATTTAGTTGATGTTATCTATTTTTATGTTGCTGCAAGTTTAGGAAGGTTTCTAGTCTATTTTTGGCTTGTGTGAGTCTATTTAAACAGGTCTCGGTAATTGAGATCAATGTATGAGTTGGATAAAAGATAAGTTAATAAATTTTTCTGCTGCCAAGTAATTCTCTCTTTTGTGAAATTTCTGTTTCTGTCAATTCTAGTTTTTTCTGTCAATTCCAGTTTTTTCTGTCAGTTCCTACACCCCTTTCATACTTGCAGGAATTAATCCTTAAATTTGGAACTCCCTCATAATCTTTCAATATCCATTTAATTATTAGTATTAAGAATCTAGAAACAATAAGGTGTCATTTGCATATTGTAAGCAGAGAGTCTTATTATTAGAAGCATCATAAAATGTTCCTCTAAGCATGTAACATGGCCATAGCGTAATCCCTTAGATAGTAGTCTCGCTAGACCTTCAGTTGCCAATGTAAAAAATAACGGAGACAAAGGATTACCTTGTCCTCTTTTACTCTGAGAAAAAATCATTTCTAGAACCATTAACATTTATACAAATTCTCCACCAATTATTTGAGCTTCCAACCAATGAATCCATATAGGATGAAAGTTCCTCAATGTAGGACCTCAAACAACTGACCAATGCACTGTATCAAAAGGTTTCTCAAAGTCCAATTTAAAAAGAAATCCTTTGAGAGATAGCACATGTAATAGTTTCTTATTTTTGGCATCCTTTTTACCATTGTTCTTATATTTTCTCCTTTTCTTTGTAAATAAGTTGTAAATAACTTCTTTATTTTTCAATGAAATTTGAGGACAAAGATCCTCATCTTTTGCTCAAAAAAAAAAAAAGAAATCCTTTGACTTTATTTCAATGGGTATGATGCAAAACCTCATGTGGTGCAACAACCAAATCTAAACTGTATCTCCCAGCTATGAAAACATTCTGCAAAAATGTCAACAATCCTTTGACAGGTATTGAGTTTATTAGCCAAACTTTTTATATAAATCTTAGATGTATTGTTCAATAAGCTAATAGGCCTTAATAGTTAAACATTGCGCCTCTTTAGGAATAAATACAACATTGCTCTATAAAAACAAAAGACTTATAACTTACCAGAATAAAATCCAGAAAACATTCAGATTTGACAATGTCCCAGAAATTCCTAAAAAATCATATTTGTTGGAAAAGCCCAAGAACTAAATTTTTCAGCAAATTAAAATTCAAAGCCCAATACAATATTATCAGAAAAAAAGTCAAAATTTATATTTATCTTTTGAACAAACAGAATTTCAAATTTCTCTATAGCCAGAGAAACTGATGGAAACAGAAGTAAGAAACTTCCCTTGGAAGAGATTTCCTTTGAAAGAACAAATTTTAAATCTGTCCATTTGGAGGGAACTGGAGGAAATCTAAATAACCAAGTTATGAACAGATATATTCAACTGTAGACCTACACTGCTACGCAAGCTGCAGCTCCAGCAATAACCTAAAGCAAGAGACAGAGAAATGTGGTGTGGGTTGAGACTTCACCTGGAAAAAGGTGTTGAAATCGAATCCTTTATGCCCCGTTCTGACCACAATGCCAGAATACCAGTGGACACTAACATATCTAACCACTTATCTTTTTTTTTTTTAAACTAAGAACAATAGTCCTGTTAACTTTGACATCTATTTCCTTTAGATGTTTCTTCTAAAACTTAATTATCAATACAATTTTATCAATTTAATTTTTCACTGTTGAGGTCCTGAGGAACAGCAAGTAGGCGACAGCGGCCCCCGTTTCTCATGGATTCAGCAACACTATGGTATCCAAGAATTCTAAGCAACTTAACATGTCTCACAAGACATGAATATACAACTAAATAACATGATACAATTTTGGATTTTTGTTTAAATGAATTGTTATCACTTATCTGGAAAATGGGACCGTTGCACACATGTTAAGATTTGATTAGATTATGCCTCAATCAGGGCCCATGGGGGACCAAACAGCTTCAAGACAACAACAAAAGGATTAGAAAGAAGAAATTGTAAGTTTTCAAGCGCCAAAATTGACAAAATTAGTGAGCTCCAATCAATCATGATTATAAATTAGCATTTTGGAAAAGAAAAAAAAGAAGAAAAAGACCTTGATATTTATCTGGACAGCTCAATTCTGACCACACAAAACCTGACACGTGGTAGATCCCACAGTAGCTAGAAAGCAAACTATCATTGTCATAAGTAGTATAGCTTTTTTTTTATTATTCATAAGTAGCATAGCTAATTGGCTACAAAATATAAATGCTCATGTCTCTCTCCTACTTAGAGGGAATGCAGTGGTTGAGAGACCTGAGATGTGCATGTAAAATGACTTTGGCACAGGACAAAAGCACCATCAACCTCAAATCAAAAAGCCAGAAAGGATGTATCATGTGGTGGGTCCTACATGCATTTTATGGCCAATTTTAACCATACATTGAAATCAGAATTGTTAAGTCAAGGTGTAGACTGCAGAGATTTGATCAAATAACTGTCCGTTTGCTGCTCGTAAAATTTGATCAAGAGTCCTGTTAATTTTGGCATCATTGATAACTTGTGAGGTTTGATCAATCTCATTATTTTACCATTAAATGACAAATCAATCAAAATCGATTTTAGCACCCAAAAAAAAGGCGCAAGCAGTTAAATTTCATTTTTGTATTGCTATTTTGAACTCTAGCAGATCATAGAATGGAAACATTTCAATATGACAGATTTTTAACTTGTTTATAAATTAGGAACAAGAGCCTGTTTGCTCATGGCCTTTGTTCTAATATTTTAGTGGAAGAGAAAGAAAGAAAGAAAGACGAGTATAAAATATTTCTTTTATATCACAACAACAAATTACAACTGTGTTTCTTGCTCACTTATTATTATAAATAACCTCCTCTCTATTTATAGGTTGTTAGATAACTCTCAGATATCCTATAACTTAAATTACACTAAATATAACATAAATACCAAGTGCATGTATTGCACATTCTAACATAACCTTAGAAATTCTAAACAATTAATTAACATAGAAACGCACAACTAATTAATTCACACATAGAAAACATAAATATTAAATTTCAACACTCTCCCTTAATATGTTTATCTCTAATCCTCAATAATTCTCTACGATACACAAACTTGTTTCTTCTTCAATTGTGTCGGTGGTGTTTCTACAATCTCTTCATTTTTATATCTTCATTCTCGATTATTTCTTGATAATTGTTATTTCTCATTCTTCATAACTTACCTTTGTGTCTTCATTATATTTTTTTCATAGCTCGCGGTGATTCACAGTTTCATCATTCGACATCATTTTTGTTAGCATACATCTACATTTATTTCTTGCTTGCTCGCAAAATAAATTGTGGTTTAATCTCCTTCTCCAATTGTCTGACTTTTCAAGTCTTGTATATGTGAGCTTCACACCCACACCTCAATTCCTCATCGCGTCTATTCATGTGGCTCCTCACCAAATCTTTTCATGATCTTCATCTTTTTTTTTCCTCCAGCAACCATCTCTTGTGTTACTGTCTTTTCTCTCTGACATTTGTGTCACTGGCCTTTTATCCAGCAATCATCTCTCATAGCACATGATTTTCTTTTGTGAATCATTACTCGCATTGGTTTCACTTACAAATACATTCTTCGAAGACCATTGGTTTCACTCGCCTTAGTAATACACGATGCTGGATATATGACTCTCATCATTGACAAATTTTATTTTCTTCTCCTCTTTTAATATCACCATTACTAAAAAATATACATCCAATATTTTATAGAAGTAATCATCAAGAAATAACTCTCATTTTTTTCACAACATCTTTGAAAACAGTTTTTTCAAAACAAACCACAAAAATAAAATTTCTTCTTTTCCTCCTCTTTGTTTCCAACAAAGCTCAATACACTATATTTTTTCATTAATCCGACACTTTACTTTTCTCATAAAAATTAAAATAGAGGATTTGATTTTTTTCACTTTTTTTAACTACTAAAAAAACTCATATACTAAACCAAACTAAAAAACACATAACACTTCTTTTAAAACCAAAACACTGAAACTCACCATATTCTTTTTCTCTTCTTCTCTCTTTTTTTCTTCTTTTTTTCTTCGCCATGATCGCCCCTCTTTATCGACTAACGCTCTGATATCACTTATGTTGGTCTATTATCTTTGTTATAATATTTTAGTAAAAAAGAAAAATGAACAAAATATTTATTTTATATCACAACAACAAATAACAACTATATTTCTTGGTCGCTTACTATTACAAATAACCTTTTTATTTAAAAATTGTTAGATAACTCTTAGATATTTTATAACTTAAATAACATTAACTATAACATAAATACCAAATACATGTATTGCACATCATAACATGACTCATCATAACATGACCCTAAAAATCCTAAACAATTAATTAACATAAAAACTCACAACTAATTAATTCACACATATAAAACATAAAAAAATTAAATTTCAACAGAGCCATCTATGAAGCAAAAATTGCAATTACAACTACAATTATTAAAAGGACAATACGCAATCACAAATTGTGAACTCCATGAAAAGCAGCTAAAGACAATAACCAAGCACCTCCTTCCCCTGGGAACAGATTCAACAATTAATAGCATGGCTGTGCAAAAAAAGAGTTGTTTCCTCCCAGCACTTATTATCGCACCCCCATGATCTACACAATATATTAATTAAAATTTAAAATACTTCACCAACACACGGTTATACGACTAAAAACTAAAGTTTGCACAAAACACACTAGTATCAACCACATATGTGCACCATTTGATTTTGTCTATTGGCTCCAAACCCACCAACTGAGCTGGCCATCATCGACCTCCACTTGATCACTGAGGTGCTCTGTGAAAATCGTTTCAGCATAATAATTGCATCCCTCGTTGCTGTGACCATCATCCTCCTCTGACTGGAAACCGCCGTTGGTTGGCCCCACAAGGCAGTGGTGGTACTCATCTTCAGGGAAGTACGACTCAACCACACTGCTGTCAACTAGCTGGTGGTGGGCCCCGTCTGTGTCAACAACAGCACTGCCACCACTGCCTGCGCTCAGCCTATCCTCTGCCTTAATCTCAACTATCATGGCAACTGTGTCGTCAGACTTGGCTACAGCAGTTTGTTCGGCTTCTGACAACACTGCCACATCGTCCTGTTCTGGATCTGTGGGACCCTCGGCAACTGAGCCGGATTCCTTCGCTTCAAGTTTTTCTGTCAATGCCATCACCTAAGATAACCACTGTTAGAATTTGAAAATAAATATGTACTTGGGCATTCATTATTCCCAACAGGTTAAAGAAGGAAGTGACATGGCTCTTTGAAGAAGCGAATTTTCAATTGTCAGCTCTCCGCTAAAAAGTGATATAAAAAATGCAACCTTTTTCTTTTCTTTTGACCCAATTTGTGTTTCAAAATTAGCACTTTGCTGTGAACTTTTCTATTGTTTTGACAGCCAATGAAAGGGCTTTAGTGTTAAAAAAGACAGCATTTGGCACTAATGGATAGGGACAGCATGGAAATCACAACCCCCTAGACCCGGTCTACAAAAACAATCCTCAGCCTCAGGCTGAAAACTAGTATTACAATTATTTTATCATTGTCTTTACATCATTGTGCCAGTTTTTCAACGAAATAGTACAAATTTTAAAAAATTTTAAGGCATCTTGTGCAACAACTTGACTATGCATGTACCTTTCATAACGAGGTACTTGCACGGTTGCACCAGACAACTAAATTAACCATATTAGAATTCTCAACAAGATTTGGCATCAGCAATTATCTAATAATAACAAAACTTCTAATAAAAGATAAGTCAGTGTCACGATGAACCAAAACAACAATAATTATTCATGTGATCAAATAACAATCAATCTAATTTCAGGGCATTAATGCATGATTATGATGACCATACCTGAGAGCGAAGGCGAAGGTTGTCCTGTAGAAGCGAATCATGATCAGAGAGAAGTGAATCATAAGATGACTTGAGCCGATCAAAGTCTCTCTCAAGCTGCTTAGTCTTCCAGCGGGCTCGGCGGTTTTGGTACCAGACAGCCACCTGGCGTGGCTGTAGCCCCAGCTTGTGTGCCAGTTCACTCTTCCTCTCTGGCTCTAGCTTGTTTTCTTCTTCAAAGCTCCTCTCAAGCATCAGCACCTTCATTTTATGTCAGTCCCAATTCACTCACTGTCAGCTGATTTCAATTTTATTCAGTTCCATGTGATATGTTATGATATGGTATTTATTCTAGAAATATTTTCTATAGTTTAATTCCGAATTGAAGTGGAGAGAATTTGATTCCCCTCTCAACAACTCATGAAGAGTCAACTTCAACTATGGAAAATTAAATTATGGCATAAAAATTTCCAGAAGATACGTTTTTCTTTTTTAAGCATCATGCAAAGATTACTTTTTTATGCATCGCACAAAGGTTATGTTCTAATTACAACCAACTAAAAACTACTATTTTTTTTTAACATAGATCTCATTTCCATGTTCTTTCCCTTATGAGGCAGAAACAAAAAGAGGAAATATCCATAAAATTACCTATACACAAACCAAATACAAACAACAGGCATATTAACTCACAAGTAATTTCATAAAGGCAACTAATACAGTAAATGCTAGACTACACTAACTGCCAGAACATCCTACCAGATGGGACATGTTTTAATGAGAAAACAGTCTTTACAGATTCAGATAGATCTAACCAACCATCAGTGAACTGCTATTGAAAGAGTTAATAGTACAATTAACCTATGGTACCACTTTCCTCAATATTGCTCCTCCAGAAGGAGACAACCACATCTTCCATAGCAACAGCTACAGGATCTGTTTTTTTTTTCCTTTTTACAAAACTCTCCTGTCAACTAAATTAATGAATGCATGGATTACTTTTAACAAATTTTGGATGCTATAAACTGATATAAATCAGATCTGACAAAATTTTCAGCAGGTATACAAATTTAAACATGACTTCCTATCACAGTTCATTGACTTGTTAATATCTTATCAAAAATAAATTGCTAGAGAGAGCAAAGAGCTTCATCTAGAATGAAAATAGCAATTCAATTCTAATAAAACGTGATTATCTCATAACTTTACATCTTAAGAAAAAAGAAGAGAACAGAAATCTTCAAACAAACAAAATTTTGATACTTCAGTTTGTTTAGTTGCACCAAGCTATTTTTTCACTAGTTGAACGAATATTCTACAAAAGAGAACTTCCTGTTTCTTTACATAAAACACATGTTAGAAAGCGCTTGAAGTAAAGAAAGGTACCTGCTCAGGAGTGAGGCGGCGCTTCTTTTCAGGCAACTGTTCATCGTAGTACTCTTCTTCTAGTAACTCCTCTGCTGAAGTAAAGAAAGGTCTCTTGCTCCCTTTCAAGTTCAAATCCAATCAAAATCAGAACAAATAGATTAAAAGAATTCCAGTTTAATCAGCAAGAGGTCTGGCTCGGGTCTATTAACCTCTGAAAAGTGTGCTGGCGTCGTTGAGCAAGAACATCGGTTGACCATGGTGAGATCCGGACGAACCAAACAACAGTCGACCCGATTCCATGGCGAATTCTCAGAACTGGAAACTTGTACTATGTACACTTCGAGAAGACTCGGACTAGTGGGGATTGAAGAGATGAAGATGAGAGATTACAAGAAGAAGTAGGCGATGGGAACGCAGCTCTTGTGGCGAAAGAAGCTGGTGCTCCACAAGAGACGAGTCGAGGTTTTCATCGGAAAAAGAGAGATCCCGTCCATCATGCACGAAATGGAAACCTCCAGTGAAGGAGGTGAGCCGGCGGTCGCTCAGCAACCGACGGTCGCAGGTTACCGTTTGGTGAGAGACTTGGTAGAGAGAGAGAGAGAACAGGTGAGGTTACCTCAGTGGTGTTGGTGGTGAACCGTGAACCTCTTCTTCCCTTCTTCCTTTCTTTACCCCTTTGAAGGGGTTTTGTGCAAATTTTCCCAAAATTATTTTGTGGAGAACTTTTTCAATTAATTTCTTGTGGGTGATTCGCGGCTAAAGTTGAGAGAAATGCCGAGAAGGGGTTTTTATAGGTTGAGAGCATCTGGGAATAATAACAAAATTGCCCTTTCGGAAACACCTATTTACATCCAATTAAATAAATGTTCAAATTGTAATCCAACTATTATTTTCTTAATATACAAGGACTGTTCAACATTGATTTCCTTCTAGATTTCCTTGCCAGATTAACGTCCCCGTGTAAGAGATGAAATCTATTAACAAATATGTATTACATGCAGTTCTAATGTTAAATTTTGTAAATTCAAGTGTAACATATTTTTTTTTGAAAAGAAAGAAAGAAATTACAAAAGTCCTTAAAATTAAATTTGTTGAACATTTTATCCTTAAAAGTATTAAAATATTATATTGTCATGACAATTTTCTTTAATTTGTTTCAAATTGATCATGCTACATCTAACATCTACTAAAAATTATACTCTCATCTATTAGATAATATTGCAACTAATACATATGCATTTGTGCTTATAAGTATTTTAACGACTCTTTAATGCGAAAAATAACTAAGAATCAATTTCTATCTCCCATCATTGTTTTTTCTCTGAGTTGCTAAAGTTTTTGTACAAAGATCTTGATAAATGACGCTACTATATCAAATTGCTTCCCTTAATTTGATGGTATACTCTAGAATATCGACTCACAGCAAGCATGTTCTCCTCCTGAATGCACCTCGCCATAAAATTATTTATTGACTATTTTTCTTATGTGTGTTGTAGGAGATCTTGAAAGAACCATATTGAACTGGAAGAGTGTTCAGCATGAAATACACAAGAAAAGACTCAGAAAGTTTCACTTAAAGGCTCTTGAGTTGAGCCACAATATACCTCATTTTCATTATGTGCTCCTGCACATCGATAACAGTTGTTAGTATCAAAGACGTCAATTTCATGATGAGTGTCATTACATTCTCTTTATCCGAAGAAGCAAACTGATCATCTAATGCCTTCAACAAGGACTTCACACTAGTCTGACTTTCAACAGAATCATAAATTGTCGGAGAGAGCCTATTTTTTATGAACATGACACACAAGTGATTAGACTGCTCTCACTGTTCATAAAAGTCAATTTCCAGAAGCTCATCCTCCAAAGTCGGTTCTGATGGTTGTTCCTTCCTAATAGTCAGATTAATATCCTTACAATCGAGATGAAGCAAAACTGCTTCTTTCCACGCCTTATTGGTATCGGACCTCAATTCAGGAACATCCAAAATTTTGGAATCAAAAAAGAATTCTGCTAAATAATTAGAAAATTAAATTAATGCAAGCTTATATTTTATATTAAGACTGAGTATACTATAATTTACCAAAGCAAATTAAGTTAATATCTATATGAATCAAATTCCTACATAGTATATAGTATTACGCGTGACCAAAATACCATACTTTAATTCTACTTTCTTTGTGATATAATTAGATAATTGTATTCTTACTCTTAATCCCTATAGGTAAATTAAGATTTATTATTTCCTATTACATCCTAATATATTATATCAATATTAGCAAATAATTTTGTGGGACGATTCTTACTATATCAACATAACTATCATAATTTATGTCCTTAACTAAATATGACTTTATAAGTATAAATATATATAATCTTAATATCATTAGATATGTTATGACTACTCTCTAAATTTTTAATAATATATATGCAATCATCGGATATATTTCAAATAATACACAAATACAGACTATTACAATGAAAATTAACAACAATTTTTAGTGTGTTCATAAACTTGACACCATGTCCTTTAGCTAGTAAAACAACGACAATCCAGAAATACGCCAAAGGGCTAAGCTTCACTTAGAACTTTTTGTCGAAAGTCATCATAAATTTAAGAGTAAACATAATGTTCTCTCCTCCCGTCCCTCTTACACGTCTCTCGCATAACGACAAAAAAACTAGATCGTAAGCTTCCAACCTTCCTTTCCAGTTTCTTCCCTTCGCTAAAAAACATGCCTCGTCCAATCTCCCTCTCATGACCGCTTCCTCTCGCATCATCACCTGCTCTTCATCCTTCGATGTTACCTTTAACCCGTCGCAAGAAGTCTCTCTCCTCCACCGAGCCACAAACCTCATCGATCACTCCAATGGTCTCACCTCTCCTTCCAACTCGCGGGAAAAGAAAAGAATGCTGATGTTGATGTCCAATGCTTCTCTCATTAGCATCTTTGTTGCACCCTTTACAATAGGAAATATTACGTTAGGTGATCATAAACAAATTAAAATGGCGACAAGCGGTAACAATTGGAACATGCAACCTGCAAGTCCTTATATAAGAACAAGCAAGTCTCTATATTATAATAGACAAGTCTCTATATTCAAACTTGCAAGTCTTAATATTAGAACAATCAAGTCTCTATATTCGAACATGTAAATCTTTATATTAGAACAATCAAGTTTCTATATTGAAACACGTAACTCTTTATATTAGAACAAACAAGTCTCTATATTATAATAGACAAATCTCTATATTATAATAGACAAGTCTCTAGATTCGAACTTGTAAGTCTTAATATTAGAAGAATCAAGTCTTTATATTCGAACATGTAAATCTTTATATTAGAACAATCAAATTTCTATATTGGAACACGTAAGTTTTTATATTAGAACAAGCAAGTCTTTATATTATAATAAACAAGTCTCTATATTCGAACTTGCAAGTCTTAATATTATAACAATCAAATCTCTATATTCGAACATATAAATCTTTATATTAGAACAATCAAGTCTCTATATTCTTCATATAGGAAATAATTATTAACTCTCTGAATTTAATAAATCTCGCATGGTGGCTGCTGAGCACAGAGCACAGTTTAGGAGCATTGTATACTTTGCATCTTTCAAAAGAATCTTTTTTAATTGTAGAAATACAGAACATAATGTTTTGATATTCTTCGTGTCGTTGTTTCATCGGTTCATACCTTTTAATAACGGAATAAAATACCAATTCTTATCACATGCTAACAAGCACAATACCTTCCACATAATTTTCTTTATAGAAAAAAAGGTATCGCAATCCAATGTGCTCAACTTTGGGTGACAAAAAAAATACAGTTGTAAATTTTGTAATAATTTATAGAGTAAATATAACGTCCTCTATTTTCTGTCCCTCTTACGCGCCTCCGAGAATTTTTTTCCGATTTCTTTCTGCCTTCCTTTCTTCCCCGATTTCTTTCTACTTCACTAACAATTTACGTGATTTTTTTTAATAAAGGTGCGATTGTAAACAACCAAAGAGAAAGATGTGATGATGTGGGAGCACCAAGCTTCGATTTGGGACTTACTTCCACGGCATAGTTAGAGAAGAAAAAATCTCAAGAAGTTATTGACTTGAACCAGGACGATGATGGGTTCAAAGAACCTCTATTAAGTCAGGAATGCAAAATTGACATGTCCTACAAAGAGTGGCACTACATTATGATGTTGGACAAGGAGCGTCATTACAAAGATGTTGACTTTGATACTGACACTGACAAATGGGACTTCACAAAGAGTGTTTTTGCATACCCAGGTGAAGGTCGGCCAATTGAAAAACCAAGTCTTCCTATAAGCAAGTAAGATTACACTTTTTCATTATTGATGTCAGATTCATGTGATGACAAATAAGCAGCAAATTATATGTGCTGCATTCTATTAGTACTTCTTAATATAACTATTTAGACTTGACTGAAACATTCTATTGTTGTCAATTACAACAACAATTAAGACTTCTTCATATACCTATAAAGACTTCTCTGTGCAACTATTATGACTTCATGTTATTATATTTATGTAGGTGGACATACAGGGCAAGGGCCAGGCTCAGTGATAAAGTAACAATTGTTCTAGACAATTTCGTCATTAAGCTGAAAAGGAAACAATTCGATGAGAAGGAAGTGTCATACAAAAATAAAGACGACAAGCTTTGGTGCGGGTATAAGGCCGTTGCAGAAGTCATTTATGCAAAACATGTATTTGCAGATGTATGAGTATTTCATTACCTCATTCTTCCAAATAATCTAAAGATGCTAGTTGAACATTTAAAAGTGTTCCGTCATATAATATTAACTCTTCTTACTAATTTATATTGTACAGTTCATGGGGATTATGCTTTATATCATGCAGAGGAGTACTGTTGTACCAAATACCTGGTTCTACATCCATCCATATAATATTGTAAGTTCTATAACTATTTATTTTATGTGTTATTACATGTCCAATACCTTCCTTTCAAATTCATTACTGTGTTCTAATGCATGAACTGACACCAAAAAGGGATGCTCATAAGTTATACACTTTGGAGCCTCACCTTTTTAGTGAACAATTTGACTATGCACGATGGCTGGTCGTTCTTATGTGTTCTGGCCAACATTGGGTGTTGGCAATTGCGGATCTTCAAAATGTAAAGATAATGATGTTCAATTCTCTGAGTGATGACTCAAATTTGACATACCAGAAGATTGTTGGAGAACGTCTAGCATGGGTGAAATACTTTCTTAGTTGGAGATCCAGTAAGTGAAGTATAAATATTTTCTAGAGATTTATATTTCTTATCAATATAAAGACTTATTGTGTTGAGTATAAAGACTAAAACTTATGTTCTAAAATTTGCAGACAATGCACAATGGGTTGAAGCACCTTACAGATGGGTGACTTGTCCAAAGCAAAGTAACCAATGTGACTGTGCCATATTTGTTCTTCGTTACATTTACTGTGTTATCACAGAAACTCCTCTGAACTTTACACAGGTACTCAACAGTTATGCCTCATTTGCTGTTTAGTTCTAATTTCAAATAGTACTATGACTTCAATTTAACAATATAAAGACTTCTAATCTTCTATCAGCTTTTATGTAATTATTGTTATTTCCAACTCCTGCAGTCTGACATACAGAAGGAGCGAGCAGTACTTGCATACAAACTTCTAATTGATGAAACCAATGAGGAAGAATTTGTTTTGGAAGAAGACAAGAAAGTCAAGTAGTAAGATTGAAGATATGAAGTACTTTTAAATGAAGAAATGCAGTATGATTGTTTGGTTGTGGAAGATTGTTTTTATGATTGACACTGTTTTTATGATTGTCGTGTAGTTTTAATGCTCTAAACTTGTTTGAGTGTTTTTAGTGACTTTGCAACTTGTTAAACAGTACATTTGGCAGTATAAAGTCTTTGTTGATATCTTTTATTGCCTCGATATTTCAGTAGACTTGGAGTCTTTGGTAGTATAAAGCTTTTTGTGACTGCAGTATAAAGAATTTATGGCTTTAGTATAATACCTCAATTGATATGTGTTAAAAAAATTGCTGCTTCAAAAGTATATAAACATTTAAGTTAGAGGTATAAATACTTGTAACATTTAATATAAAGACTTCCATGTTAAAATGGAGACTGTCAAATAAAGTATTATGTGTACATTTCCTGAGAAATGAAGACTGCCAAAAGTATAAAGACTTCGAATGTTAATTATAAAGACTTACATGATACAGTATTCATTGCAGTATATAATTAACAAGAAAATTACAAATAAATACTAAGGTACAAAGACTTACATGTCTTGAGAAATGAAAACTTGACACTCAATATTTATTATAATGAATCCAGTCTAATAGTATAAAGACTACTCCATTTGAGTATAAAGACTTACATGATTCAATATGAAACTCCAAATGGAATGAAGAATTCCAGTTAAAATAGAGGCTTAGAACTAAATTTGGATGACAACATTAGAAAGTATTAAGACTTTTTGTCTGTAGTATAAATACATCTTGTGTTTAGTGTAATGAAAACTCGTTGAACAAGCTCCGCTCCATATTGTCACATCTTGATGGATAATTCTCAAGCTCCATATTGTCACCTGGGATCCACTTGTCAATTTAACGAAGAGAAGTAGAGAGCGCTTTCTTTATTTATAAAAATTTATTAAACAATTTAATATATTTCTGTTTCCATAAAACTCTAATTTCTCTGATAAATTTTGTAAAACAAATTTCATGCGAGTTAGGGTTGTCAATGATGTCACCGTGGAAGATAGGACATTTTTTGTCTCAACTAAGAGTTCTATTTTGTGTCTTTAAAAATCGAACGGTCTTGATTGTTTTCAGATGGTAAAAATTGATATCTAATTGTCCGGTCTCGTCAAATTTGAGTGTGGTCATGTTTTATTATATATTTTCTCTTTTTTATAAAGTAATGACTGAATTGATTTTTTTAATTATGAACTGAGATATAAGTTACAGTATATATGTCTTGATGATGATAATAATAATAATAATAATATATCTATATATAGAGTAAAACTACGGTGTTTCTAGGAGCATCAAGAAATTATGTTCTCTTAACTAAAAAATTAATTATCTTTGATTTTCGATTTCTCATGCTCATAATTTATTTATATCAAAATCTTATGGGATACTAAAAAAAAAATTTAGAGTTCTAAAGTGCTTATTTTGAATAATCAAAATAATAAAGTGACCATAAAAATAAAAATAAAATAATCAATGCTTATACATAAAACTTAGTCATTTAAAAAATCTAAACACGTACTTAAAAAAAAAATCTAAAAATAGAAATTTTTATTTCCTACAAAATTTTGATACAAATAAATTGCTAAACATGACAAATAGCAATTTAAAAGTGATTAGAGATCTTTTTGAGTTAAGAGTACAGAAGGCTTTGATGTTCCTAGATGCATTATAGATTTACTTGTATATATAACTATATATTATAAATAACTATGGTACTTCACAAAACACATTATTCATGATGATACTTTACGCATGTTTCTTATATTTCAAATTCAAATGACCGATAAAAAGAGTAGAACATGATCCCGTATATTGAAATCTCACAAAGAACAAATTTAACACACGTTTGTAGTACTTCTTTTTTAAAACTTTTTATGGAAGTAGACAATAGGTCATATTAGACGATTTATATAATGTGGGATCAACGAAATTTACACCTTTCTAAAAAATAGTAAACAAATTCTATAAAAAACTAAATTTTGATATCTAATAAGGTTTTAATATAAAGAATACTTTCAACAATTTGTATCAATGATTTGAACTTTGAATTAAAGATATGATGACGAAGCATCGTGTTGATTGCTTATTATTTTATTTGATATCTATTTTTTTAAAACTCATGTCATGTCATGTTTTCATCTATATCATATATTATTTGGCTAATTCTGGCTATGAAACAAAATCACTTTGATTGCATTATTATTGATAGTAAAATTAATTTAATTATATAATTATCAATGACAATTAATAATTATAATTAATTTAAATTCCAAATTTTATCCACGGCAGAATCACTCATATTATTTTCCCCGTCAATAACAATTATGTTGGCCATCCACTGCGTGGCGCAGGTGGAAGGGCACCTAGCCTCTCTATGAAGGGAGCACAGTTCGAATCCCGCTTATAGCTGAGTATAGTGTGTGGGGGAGTGAGTGCTTAGGGGTTGTGATAAAAAAACATGCCTGATGATTCTAAACATTGTTTTGTCTACTGATCGCAAAATCACAATAAGCCACGAACAATTAAAGTAGGTCAGGACAAGTCCTGTCTAGCATTCGCGGATGCACTGTACTTCAGGGTTAGACACGTGTCTATTCTGGATTCTAAAATTCTTTATACGCTCAATGATATTTAATATGGTGTCTACCTCTGAATTGATATTGTGCCTACTCCTGCTTCAGACTCGTTCAATATTTTCTGGCTCAAATTAAGATCGTTGATTATCTCTTCGCTATTTTTGCAAATCGCTATTTTCGGCAGACTTAATGACTTCGGATGGATTGTTCCTCTCTTCTTCCCCTATGATCCGAGTCGCGAATCACCGTCAGCTCGAAGCCTCGCACCCTAATCCTAAGCGGCTAAGCCTAAACTTGTCAGTCGTGATCGTATCTGTCTCGTCGAACCTCCATTGTTGGCATCTGACGAGTCTCTCAAATCGTCCCACACTCGACCCTCTCTACTATTTTGGTGTGAGAAATATGCTGAATTGAATGAAGGTACACAACATCTTGTCAAAAAAACATTGGGATATGTCGGCTCGATTTATCGTCATCGACTTGATTTAATTTTGTAAGTGTTATTATATTATATTTATATTTAATTTTGTAATATTTAAGGGGAAAATAATTTTATGTCATTATAAAACTTGAAATTGTCAAAATGTCACTGAGAAAAAAAATTGTCAAAATGCCACTATCAGTAGCCGATCTCAATACAAAAAGTCACTGATGGTGACACTTTGACAAAAAAAAATTCTGAGTGACATTTTGATAATTTTGAAGTTTTATAATGACAAAAAAATCAAATGTCCTATAATAAATCATATTCTTTAATTACTATGGTATTCAATATTTTAACAAAATTTATATTCTTGTAAGGAACTAGTGCCTACCCCTGATTATAATCCTGGATCCACAACAGTTGTCTAGTATAGTGGTAAGACACAAGATTTTCATAGAGAATTTGGAGTTCATGCTCCGGCATGAACTATTTTTAAGAAATATTTTAAATTTATTTTTTAATTTGTTTGTGGATGTGTGTCATAAATCTGCTTGCAATGAATAAAAAAATAAAGGCGGTCAGAATGGACAAAAAAAAAAATCTAAGTCTTGTAAGTACAAGTGAATCAAATGAAAACAAATCGTGAAATATTATTATGACATTCATAATGCAAGTTGCTAAACTAGTGCTAATAGATAGCGAGTTAAAGAAAGACGGGATAAATCAGACCATACCTTCTGTCGGGTAACTGTCTTGTACTCTTGTATATAGTGAGTCAACTTGTCATTTTATTGGGATGATAATCAAAGAAAACTAGTAAGGCAAGATGATACTGGAGACTAAGCTTTACTAGTTTTCTTGGATAAATCAGACACATGAAATTCAGTAAAATACATGCCATCCCAATAAAATGACAACTAGTAAAATACATCTGTTTCGATTGTACTGGAGAGAAGGTTTCATTGTAATCAATGTCTTCTTTCTGTGTGAAATTATTGGCGAGAAGATGTGCTTTGTATTTTTCAATATTGTCTTTAGAATCATGTTTGATCTTGAATATCGTACGTACTGTTGGATTATAAAACTTATATCATCTAGATCTTTCAGGATATCCAACGAATAACAACTAATAGTTCTTTCATTCAGTTTCTTTTCCGTCAGGATATCCAACGAAATAGCAACTTATATCCTCTAGATCTTTCATGGTATCAATTTCAAATTCGCATAAAAAGCAAGTAAATTTCATAAAATCCAATTAATGTTTAATTAATTCACAAAAGAACAATTACTTCACAAAAATAAGAGAAAATCGCAAAAATGCAATAATTAAATCCGATAAATCCAGTAAATAAAAAATTCTCAAATATGCGCAACGAACTTGGCTCTGATACCACTTGTTAGGATTATTTCAATTGAGTTTGGTGCAATTCAATTAGGGTATCAAATCGATTAACCATTTCCTAATTTAACACAGTTGCAGTTCAATCAAATTAACAAAACCGTTGCGATATAAATGAGAAATCAAGAGTGCGGAAGCTTTTACTTACTTTCCATCTCCACCAGTCGTCTCTGGTCTTGAATCCTTGCGTTGGTTGAGATGTCTTGAATCTACAGAAGTTCTTCAGTACGTCTTTTCCCGATGGATCATTCCAAACAATTCGGGGGCGCTATCCTTTCTCCAGACGAGCACGAACACCTCGACGGAGTATGAACTCTTAAATAAATAGAGTACAGTAGTTATGCACAACACATGTGCCCTAATCGCAGAAAATTCTGATCTCTCGTTACCCCCTAACATTTGGAGATCTAGGACCTTTTATAGGAGTCAGAGTGTATCTTGAAAAGATGCTGAATTAATTATCAAATATTTGTAATTATATTCTCTTCAATTAATTCCCAAATCCTAGTATTTACTGCTGCAGATACATCCACAAATTTGGTACAAAATACATTTTATTCAATCAGAAAGATAATAGGTGATCTAAGCATTCAAATCATGCCTTACAGAAGGTCTCTTGTGGCCGCAAAGAATTTTATTGCGATCGCAATAGACTAGGCAACTCCACAATTGACAACATTTTGCCAAGTGTCTTGCGACCGCAATGAGATTCATTGCGGCTGCAATAAATAATGCCAAAATGGCAGATTTATTGCCTTATCTTCCCCTACTGTATTACGGCTGCAATGAATCTTATTACGACCGCAATAGATCACGTTTTGTGCTGTTTTGCTTGGGCTTTGATCCAAAACAAGTTGGGTTTGGCCCAAACAATATTTCTGACTTTACACTAAGACCCATATATACATTAATTGATCATAATCAGTCCATCAATAATTATAATCAATTTAGATAAGTTCTATATGCATTCGTGCCCAAAATCTTGGTGAAATACGTATAATGCCTTATATATTAATTAATCACATTTAGCGGCATTTCCAACTGTTACTCCTCATAACATTAGCGATTGTACGTGACATGTTTGTAATCATATAACACGTAATCCAACTTAATTTATTGGAATTAACATCTTAATTCCAACATTTTCTCTAATCGCACGAATATAGAAAATAGTATTTTATCTTAATGGATAGAGCAAACTTAGAGCTAATGTGCATCACATGCACACCTAACATTACATTAGCATGCCTTAGAGACCCAAGTACTTAAATACTATTGTTGTAGGATCTTAGAAAGATCCTGTGATCTTTATCAAATATCTCAATAGTATAACATGCCTAAAATTATTTTCAAAACATGTCAAAACTGTGTGTACAGTTGTGCATGGGATACAATATGATTTCCCAGATATTTTGTGCCAATACAGAGAAGATTCAGCCAAAACGACCAAGTTTCTCGCTTCCAGAATGTTCTTATGCAGCCCGCAGAAGCCTCTTTGCGACCCGCAAGAAGGGCATCCAATAAATAGCCTCATTTTCCATTCTCTCTTCTGGTATGTTACCTGTTGGTCTGGTATCTGCAAGCTTGCTCTTTGCGACCCATAGGCTTGCTTCTTGTGGCTCCCAAAGAGAAGGAATATTGTTTGTTTGATTTGTTTCTTGATGAGTTTCAAATCATATCTTAATTCTTTGACACCATCAACAATTATAATTAATTCACTTTTGTTCTTTATATGTATTTTTTTTGTATCCAAAATTCTACGAAATAAATATTATGTCATGCCTTAATTAATCACATTTATATGATATATCTTACATTACTCAACGTAATATTTGCAACAGTATTTGATATATTAATCATATAATACGTACTTCAAAACTTTATTTGTTAAATTTGACGTCTCAATTCGAATATTTGTGACGTTCAAACAGATCAATTGCATGAGTAATAAAAAATGAATACTACAAACGATTTTTTTTATTCCGATTACACTAGATTAGTGGAGTGGAGTGACTGTGCATTAGATCATCATACCTTCAAAAAAGCATGATAACAAAAGTAAATGATAAATTTCTATTGTCAATTGATTCGTTTGCTTATTCCCCACTTACTAATCCGAAGTGGATAAGAAGGTATGGCTAGAGCTTAACCTATTCAATTCCGGTAGTGCCCTTTAAAAGTTCAATTTTTCTTAGCGACTAAGCCATAGTGCTAGAATCTTTTGGCAGGAAAGGAGCCTAAACATGACACTTATGGATTCATATCCGCTGTTATTTCAAGAAAATAACATGGCTCTGATATTTCATATCTATTCGTTCATTTTTTATTTAATAAATAACTTATATAATATAGCGGCCTCGTATAATTTATCTGTACCGTCCGTATAAATCGAACAGTCAGCAATGAAATAACATTATCCTAATATTCCGTCAGAATAACAACAGATACGAACTCGACACCTATGACCTCCAATGCACAAAGAGAGAGTGGGGAACATGTGAAATCCTATTTTTGCACTATACAAGGTTCACATATAGCGGTTGTAGGTTTGAGTCACTTTGAGTCACTTGAGTCCAAGAGAAATGACACTTAGATTCTTTCAATTGAGGTGTCCCTAGTTGGGTGCGCTTTCTTTTGTGTGCAAAGACATTTACATGCACTTGTATGTATTGTAAAATAAATAAATTAGGAAGGTTCATGTACTATAGATTTTTTTATTATGTCACTAAGTGCTAAAGTTTTTCATCTTAGTTTTTCTGTAGTTTTATTTTTTACCTACAAGTGGATTAATCTCATCAATTTCATTGAAATTTTAATAAAGATCACAGGGAACAAGAAGATTATTTTTCCATGGAAGAAATAGTCTTCTTGTAAAAGTATCTAATTGACCTACTTCGACTCCTACATTATCTATTCTACTATTATAATAGAATAGATAATGTAGGAAGAATAGGTTAATTAGACAATTTTATAAGAAAGACAATTTTTCATTGGAAAAATGGTCTTCTTGTTTCCTGCGACATATATAAAATTTCAATAAAATTGCTAGAATTAACTCACTTTTAGGTCAAAAATAAAACTACAGAAAAACTAAGAAGAAAAACTGTAGCACTTAGTGACATAAAAAAAATTATATATGATACAAAATTTAAAACTTCAACAGTTAAGTTTTAGACCGTTTGATTTTTTTTCTCTCTTTCTTTTATGTGGTTGTTCACTTTTTTCCTTATCTCGCACTATCCCGGTTATTCTTTGTTGAGAAAATAGTCACAATACCAATCAGAGAGGAGAGATGATAGTTGTATATAAAGAATGCATTTTTTTTTTTTTTTTGAAACAAGTAAAGAATGCATTTTTGTAACGCAGGTAACAATCAATTGTGTCATTGATTTGATTAATTAAATTGAATAAGTTACAAAGTACAAACTAAATGCTCCTCCGACAGTAAAATCTTCAGGGAAAAGCTAAGGCTTCTCCACGAATTGTTAATAAATGGAAAAGTGTCACGAAATGTCAATATTATAACGGAGAAGGTGTCGATTTTGTCATTGATAAAATCTGAACGAAATATTTTTAGACAGCAGTTGGCAAATCTTAATATTTAATTCACTATGCTAAACTTTATATTGAGCGGTTAATATTTTTGACTCATTCAAAGTAAATAAATAAATAATAAAGTTTTAAACTTTATTAAAATATATTACTAACAGTTTATACAACTCGTTTCTAGACAATTAAATAATTGGCTCAGTATCTTGACCTTAAAACATCTAGTAATTGAGAATCATCATGAATACATATATTCTATTAGATTAAATTTGATTGTCTGAATAGCATTAACAACTACCAGCAAAAATAAATGAATGAATCATATAAGCACCACGAATTGTGGCATATCGTAGTTGCAAGTTGCAACAACACTTGCATTCAAGTCATTTACAAAAATCGATGTTCCTTTTGTATACTGTATAGTGTATTAGTGTTTGAGGAAAACTAAAAGTGAAAGCGTCTAATATCATGACACTTTTCTATCCATTATGCACTTATCTCACAATAGAATATTAAGCATTATCTGTGATTAATAGAAAAATTAAACAAATCAGCAATTTTTTAATAAAGAGTTCTAGAAAGAGTATTAATTATTCCGCTACTTTTCTTATTCTCGTACCATGAGTTCCATAAAAAATAGAAAATAGATCTATTACAGTGATTTAGCAAACATAGATGCAGATAAAATTAAGCTATTAGCAAGTGTTTTGTTAAAATATATCATATATTTCCCCACCTGAATGATTCCAATTGTTGGAATCTATTTAGCAATTTATTTGTTAATTCCCTTTGGGGCTACTGGTCGCGAATTCACATTCGGTAGAATATTTCATAATATGAAATAACCATCCAATGATTCAAATTAAATCAAGATTTGTGCGTGCGAATTTCGATGTAATGTAAATCATTGGATGTAATGTCGCATGCATGTGGCAAAATCATTTTATTTCTTTTTTTTTTCTAAAAACAGCAAAATTAAGTCATCCATTTCATTAAATGAAATTGAAACTTAACAAAACAGTTATAAAGTCATCTCAGAAAAGAAATCCAATTACCAACAAACTCTCGTCAACTAAATACCAGCATCATTATTTAGTTTTAACTATGGATATCCAATTATCCATAGTGTATATACATAATCATGTTACCAGTTGACTCAGGTTTTCGGTTCGATCAAATTTCAATCCCCTGCCAACCCTCGAGTTCATCCGAAATGACTGATTGATGCATCTGATAAAAAGTATTTCAGTTTTTTCTGGTAACCTCATTCTCTTACCAACCAAAATTTCAATTAACTAGCTAGCAAAATGATAAACATCGGTTCGGTGGAGAACCATACAAAGTAAAAGAAGCTAATCTAAATATCCCACCATTAAATTTGTGGACAATTAGCTTTTGGACTTTATAACTGTCTCGTAAAAGAAAACATTAAATTTTGAAAGAACATTAAATTCTGAAAAGAGACTAATGTATAATTTTACTTTTATAAAGGAGACTAATGAGTATTGTTAATTAAAAATCTTTTGTTTTAATGGAAAAAATGCAACTTTTTTACTCATAGGGGTGGCTTAGCCCCCTTTGGCTAAGCTTTACCTCCGCCACTGGTTGGCACACGATCAATACAAAGGAAAGCAGCAACATCTATGATAAATTGATAATAGACAGTACAATGCAAATCAGTTAAAAAACATTATATAGCAAAGCTAAATCTGAATATTTGAGTTAACATTCCGAAGGACAAAGATCACTTGTGTTCTTACTAGCGTCTAATCAATGCAAATCCGGAGATCTATAGTACTCGAAAAGAATTTCCAAGTAAATTACTGTACGGACAAACTTGCATACAAATAAAACTTGTATTAAAGACCTGCTAGAAGCAATACAAAGCAATCTGCTTTGGATTGGTTTTGCATTGAATCAAGAGACTAAATATCAAAAGAAGAATAACTGTACCTGAGAGAAAAGCAAATCTAAGCAAACTATCCACATATAAGAAAAGAAGCACCATCTTTTGCTGCTGCTACTGTTTTCGCTTGCCAGTATCATGCCAACATACCCTTCCATTAAGTTGCATTTTAAAAACCACTCATTAGAACCAAGAAATAATAAAATCGAAATAATTGAAACAATACTAATGTGCTTGTGTGTACCCAAACAGCCCTACCACCCTCAAATTCCAATTCTGCCCTTCCATTGTTCCAAAATCTATAACAGCAGGCTGGTATCCAGCAGCCCCAGCACATATTATATCTATCTTCAATCTAAATCAATCATAGAGAAATCTTTTGTACAGGTTACCTGAGTAATAAAAATAAAAAAGAACATGACAAAATTCAGCACAGCATACTATACAAAGTAGCCTGCAGCACACCCAAAATTGTGTTGTTTGTGAACTTTGTATTATATTAGACCAAACAGCCATCAGATTAGTTAGCTGCACCACTGGATATGATTAAATACAAATAAGAACGATAAAGAAGAAACACTTGATAACAAACTGAACAAAAACAACACTCCTCAACAGTCCAGAATACCACATGAGCTCACATTGAGATACCGTGTCAAAAGTGAAAAAAGGGAGTACAACCAAACCCTAAACTTAGTAAATAGTGAGTGGACTTTCTTTCGTAGACTGCAGAATTTTAAGAATAGAACTAATTATGTATGCTAGTAGTAATATTTCTAAGTTGCAGATTAGTATGTAAAATCACAAGACTAAAATAAAACAATAAAACCAGAAAGGATAAAAAAAGTATGTTAAAAACATTTAATCAGCAAGAATAGGATCTGCTTGTGTTTATAAAAGTGAAGTGAAGTGAAGTTCTCATTCAGTATGGATTTTGACGTACCACTTCTTATACTTCTGTCTTTACTCGTACTTCGGAGGGTGGTGTTGTTGTGTTGTTTATTTTGATGATATCATTTTCTCTGGCATCGGCCATGTTGGTGGAGTTGGAATGGAAGGTCCCAACTACCAGAAGAAGAGATCAAGTTGAGCCATGCAACTAACATGTAACTAATATATACAACAAGGAAGAAAATAAGGAAACAAATTGCACACTATATCCTTTCCAAAAAGAGGCAAACCACCCCTTACATGGCAGTTCCATCACCTCCATCACTGCGTTCTTTTCGATTGCTTTTTCAATTGCCTTCGCAAATTACTTCTAAGACGAACATTAGGCTTAAAGCCTTCAGACATCATGACATTTAGAAAATGCAATGCCTTCTCAATTTCACCACTCTTGCGCAGCCCATCTATAAGAATTTTGTAGGTCACAACATCAGGCTTTTGCCCTTTTGAAATCATGTTATCTAGAAAATCCAATGCCTTCTCAACTTCACCCATCATACAAAGCCCACCTATAAGAGTGTTATAAGTCACAACATCAGGCTCGTGACCTTCAGAAATCATGCCATCTAGAAACTTCAATGCCTTCTCAATTTCACCATTTTTGCATAGTCCATCAATAAGAGTGTTATAGGTCACAATATTAGGTTGCTGACCTTTGGAAATCATGACACCTAGAAAATCCATTGCCTTCTCAGTTTCACCTTTCTCGCACACACCATCTATAAGAGTGCTATAGGTCACAACATCAGGGTCATGCCCGCTGGAAACCATGACATCTAGTAAATGCATTGTTTTCTCAATTTCACCTTGCTTACAAAGTCCATTCATAAGAGTGTTGTAGGTCACGATATCATGCTCATGCCCTTTGGAAAATTCTAGAAAATGCATTGCCTTCTCAATTTCACCTTTCTTGCACAGCCCATCTATAAGAGTATTGTAAGTAACAACATCCGGTTCATACCCTTTAGAAACCATCTTATCTAGAAAATCCAATGCCCTTTCAATTTCACCTTTCTTGCAAAGCCCACTAATAAGGGTGTTGTAGGTTACTACATTAGGTTCATGTCCTTTGGATATCATGTTATCCATACAATCTATTGCCTTCCCAATTTCACCTCTCTTGCACAGCCCATCTATAAGAATGCTATACGTCACGACATCAGGCTCATGCCCACTGGAAATCATGACATCTAGTAAATGCATTGCTTTTTCAATTTCACATTGCTTGCAAAGCCCATCCATATGAGTGTTATAGGTCAACAAATCAGGCTGATGACTTTTGGAAATCATGACATCTATTAAATGCAATGCCTCCTCAATTTCACTTTTCTTGACTAGCCCATTTATAAGAGTGTTGTAGGTCACAATATTAGACTCATACCCTTTGGATTCAATGACATGTAGGAACTGCATTGCCTTCTCAATTTCACCATTCTTCCCCAACATATCTATAAGAGTGTTGTAGGTCACGACATTAGGCTCATACCCTTTAGAAATCATGTCATCTAGAAAATTGAAGGCCCTCTCAACTTCACCTTTCTTGCAAAGCCCACCAATAATAGTGTTGTAGGTCACAACATTAGGTTCATGCCCTTTCGAAATCATGTCATCTAGAAAATTCACTGCCTTCTCGATTTCACCTATCTTGCAGAGTCCATCTATAAGAGCGCTACGGGTCACGACATTAGGCTCATGCCCATTGGAAATCATGACATCCAGTAAACTCATTGCCTTCTCAATTTCACCTTGCTTGCAGAGTCCATCAATAAGAGTACTGTAGGTTACAACATTAGGCTCATGCCCTTTGGAAATCATATCATCTAGAATATCAATTGCCTTGAAAATTTCAGTTTTCTTGCACAGCCCATCTATCAGAGTGCTATAAGTCATAACATTGGGTTCATGCCCTTTGGAAATCATGATATCTAGAAAATTCATTGCCTTCACAATGTCACCTTTCTTGCACAGCCCGTCTATAAGAATGGTATACGAGATAACATTGGGTTCACATCTCAGCTTAGGCATCTTGTCGAGCAATATAGTTGTAGCCTCATCGATTTTATTGTCTGAACAGAGGCCTCTGAGAATTGAACTGAAAGTCAAAACATCAGGTCTCCGGCCCTCTTTGAGAAAACGTCCCAGGAAACCAAACATTAGGCCGATCCAATTCTTATCAGCACAGCATTCCATCAAGATATGATAAGTATATTCATCAGGACAGATTTCGTCAGCTTGGATTAAGCGGGTGAAGAGGGGAAAAACAATGGGGTAAGGATTTCTTGAGGTTTTGATGTAGATTGTGAGCTTCTGATTGAATTTATGGATGGGAAATGGAGGGTTCTTGGCAGCCAACATCTGATAAAGCAGATGAAGCACCTCTTGGGCAGAAATGGTATCTGCTTTCTGGGACCCCCTTCTATTCTCCTCCAGCTGCTGACGCAGCCTCGATTCCCCAAGGTCCTCGGAATTGTGGTTGCCGAAGAAATTAGAAGTTGCTGACGCAGCCAACATTGGATTTGATTTGTTGGTGACTCTGCCGGGTTGAGACCTGCATTGGGAGAATGCATAGCAGACACTGCAGAGGTCTCGACGAGAAGCCAATGGAGATGGGGATTGGGAAACTAAAGTTGGAAGTGAAGAGAAGGGGGCAAGAGATAAGGCTGCCATCTGATTCTTCTTTTCTTCTTATTGGTGAGGCTCCACTCTCTTCGTCTTGCCAAAATTTATCAATAATGGTTGAGCTTTACGTCCAAATGACAAGTCGCCCCTCTGTTTCCTTTTTTTACTGCATTAAAAAATAATCATAATTACCACAGAATGTAAACAATACTGCAGTTTGGTAACTCAAACTGTCCAGTGTGATATAATATGAACATTAAAAGAACATTTAAAGAATCAGCTTAATACAACCACTAATTAAATGTGTCTTAAGATTTAACCTTACCTAGAAAAGCCAAATATATAAATCTTTGGCAAGATAATGTATCAAGGGTAATTATAGAGATGTCCTCACAATAGCCTATCCTGTGGAATGTCTTAATTTTACAGCATTTAAACAGAATCAAAATTGAAGAAAATGTCGGAGATCGGTTGAACAAGGTATTGAATAAAAGATAAAATCAGCAAAACTGAAAAAGAAAATCATGAAGTCGGATTGTCTATTTGAATTAATTAACAAAATAAAATTTGACTAGGGGTACCCTTGCAATCTTGCCCGAGCGCTGGAAAAACAATCCTACAATTCAAATTGAAGACAAGTCTCTCTATATGTATAGATATCGTGATAAGATTCCTGCCATTGAAAGCTAGAACTTCCGTTATTGAAATTCAGTTTAGCTTTTCATGATTTTAATCCAATCAAATTATCAGATAGAAAAACAACGAAAGGCTCAGAAAGAGAAAGAGAGAGAGACCTTGTCAGTATCAGGCGGAGTACAGACTAAAGGACCGTTGTTCACACTGACTGATGCTGTGGAGAGATCTCTAGTCGCGAGACGACACAATTGACAAAGAGGGAGCGCAATTGCGAGTTGGAGAGAGAAAAAAGGCGCAGAAATGAAGCGGCGCCGAGAGGGACGGAGACGGGAAGAAAGAGAGATAAGTAGCAGCAGCTCGAACCGTTGGATTGAATATCAACGGACCAGATTAATAATATAAAAAAATCTCCTGAATCGTATGGTTTGCAATCGAGCGTTGATCTCAATCTGACGGCTCTGATTAAGTTCTGCATATAGCGGAGAAAAAAAATTCCGCAGAGGATACGATATTTCGGAAACGATATTTCGTTATCTTCGAGGAGTTTGCATTTGGGCTGGAGAGAGACGTTGGGTTTTCCTGGAAAGAAAGCCCATATCACACCATACCAGTAGTCCAGTACCACTGGAATGGGTTTTAAGGCTTTGGATTTATTTATTCAACTAAATCCAGCCCAACACAACCGCTAACCTTATTTTCATTTATCTGATTCAAGATTTTTCAATTTTCAGGATATCTCATTTCCTTACCAACCAAAAGTTCAATTAACTAGCTGGCAAAATGATAAACATCGGTTCGGTGGAGAATCATAAAAAGGTTGAAAGAAGCACATCTGATGCTGCAAATGCTACAAATATTCCACCAAATTCATGTTTCTTGTATGAAACAGTGGACAATTAGCTTTTGGGCTGTGTAATTTGTGTTGTAAGAGGAAACATTCAATTTTGAAAGAGCATTTATAAGTACTGATATGAAGAGAAGACTCAAAAACTCGCTTGCACAATGTTGCTTCTAGTTAAATAACAGCTAGATCTTGTTATGCAAAAGTAAAACTAGAGAAGTGATTTGAAACAGTTTGTACTTTCTTTTTTTCGTTGCAGTAAAAAAAATATATTGATTGATAGGGACGTCGGCACACAATCAGTACAAAGAAGAAAACATCTAGGACAAATAGTGAACATTATTCGATTATAAGATGAACTGGACATAGACTGAATAAATAGTGTTCAGAATCAGATCCGCGTGGTTATCTTATGGACAAATAGTGGACATTATTCGGTTATAAGATTAACTGAACATAGACTGAATATTAGTAGATAATTAGAGAGATGGATAAGATTTTCAGATTTTAGTTTTCTCTCAATATGCATGGGGTTCCATTAAGAAAAGAAATCTGCCGGTACCGCTTCTCTGTGTCTCTTCATCGGACTAGGGGAAGATCATCGCGAATGCTTAAGGAATTCAGTGATCTAACCGAATTGTCTCTCTCTGAAAGCATATAAATGAATGAAACCTGGTAAATTTTATATTCAATTAGAGGTACAATAGAGTGATTCTAGGATTTTGTACAGTACTATGTTGTTTCAGGATGTACTGAGAGCACACGAGATTTAGTCTGGTTTGTTTTCAGGTTCAGATGGCGCGTCTACCATCTGAATTTCTGGATAACAAAGACCACAACTTGGCTACTACATGGTGGAATACAAGACTAAAGGCTTACTTCTACAAGCATCAATGTACACAAAAATATTGGATATACATCAGAATAATAACTACACATACATTCAAACACAACAATAAAGTAAACATGAAAACCAAAGAAAAAAGAAACTACAAACAACAATTGATTAAGCCAACGATCAACGATAACCATAGAATTGTCTCCTGTAACTGTTGCTTTGGTTATTCCTCATAGCACAACACCCGACGGTATAAATGAGAACGAAGAAAATTACGAGGGCCACGTTGAAAATTGCAATTTCCTTCCATTTAGTCTTCAATGTTGCAAGAACACCGGCCTTGCACGAGTTGCAACTATAACACAACTCTTCTTGGTTGTTGCTCCATGCCTTACAATCTACATCAGTCGACTTGAGCCCGCCTTTTGGTGCATCCCAGTAGGTTGCGTTCACGTAATTGTAACCACAGTAGGTTGGGGGCTTGCAACATCCAGACTGTAATATCATGAAAATTTAATCAAATTAAATTCAGTACTAATTTATGGTAAAAATATATTTTGACATGAAGAATTTTGCACTATTTAGGTTGATAATGATCACAAAATCAACAATTCGGAAGCTGAATATTTTTGGAGGAAATAAATGCCAACTAAAATTAGTTGTAATGGTTTAGACTTTATTGGTAATATGAGCAAAAAAAGTTATAATGAGCAAAATTATACTAGTACAAATGGCAGGTTGAGTACGCTTCCTATTGGCAAAATCAAAATTTACAAAAAAAATAAATAAATGCTGGGGTGTTTGATCTTTTG
This sequence comes from Eleocharis quinqueflora, assembly GCA_964058865.1. Taxonomy (NCBI): domain Eukaryota; kingdom Viridiplantae; phylum Streptophyta; class Magnoliopsida; order Poales; family Cyperaceae; genus Eleocharis; species Eleocharis quinqueflora. The sequence goes on from CAXKVX010001342.1 coordinate 61,031, forward strand.
TTGTTACCAGAAAAAGTAAAAAAATTATATATATATATATATACCTGAGTAGGCGAAAGATTCTTCTTGTAGAACTCATTAGCACTTGTCAACTCCTTTTCTGTGAAACCATGGCAAACTTTTGCGCTCTTCAGGCAGCTCTCGATCTTCGACCATGTCTTATAATTCCGGACTTGTTTCTGAAGCCAGCTAGAGTAATCCCCAAGCCGATACTCCTTATACCCAGTACCCAAAATCGCATCTCCTACCCCCTTATTTGTTACAATGAACACGAAAACCGTTACAAAGAGCATTGCCAGGATTAACATAAACATGGCAAATAGGTAGATCCAGAGAAAAAAGGAGACGCGGCAACATGCACCCAAAATGCCTAAAAGAGAGATGACAAGTAGGAAGAGGCCGAGAATTAACACGGGCCAGTAGAGCAATTGCTCGCAATCTGAATTCGACTGGAGAGAGAAAAAAGCGCCGACACCAATCACCACGAGAGAAACTAAGAGGATGAGAATATTTAAAAGCGTTATTAACCCGTTGCTTATACGAGCCATTGATTATAATTCTGTTTTCCTCTTTTTTTTGACAAAGATAGGGGGTGAAAGGAAGAGAAAGAGGAGGTAATAGGTATATCCTTGGGTGTTTTCTCCTTTCTTTCTTCTCAACGTTCCTTTGTTTTCCTCTCTTGTTTTATCTAAGGTCATGAAATGAGAGACTAGACAGTGAAGGTATGAAGAGGTTTGAGGTGGGTTTTTCTATTTTTAGGAATTAAGAGGTTTAGTTTAAGGTTAAGATTTAAATTTCATAGGATCATTACACGTTAAGTGTTGAATTGGTTTCGTTGCATCTGGTGATAACCTGAACTGTAAACAGCGTTGTAAGCGGATTTCATGTGATCCAAAAATATAAAATACTTTGTACGTAATAGGTGGTTTTAAATGGTATTTATCTTGATGTAAAAACGAGGTTATATTATTATATATGCCAGCTCACTATAGTTTGGCCAACAATAGTAAATAAGGAATTTGATCGGAAAATCTCCATTAATTCTCTCGCATCAATTTTTTCGTATATAAATGCATGGATCCCTATGTACATTTACTCGCAGTTTATTACAAGGTATTTATCTTAATGTAAAAAGGAGGTGCTATAATGATATGCATATGGATACACACTCGTTGTCTCGTTGATCAGTGATCTGTATCATTTTTTGATCGGTTCACCTCTTTGCAATCGAAACACTAAAAAAGTTATCTGGATAATGAATTATTTAATACATACAATAACAATAGATCATATAACATGCACAAAACCTAATTGATAATTCAACAACACTAGATTTATACTGGACGGATACAAAATATTGCTAATATCATTTACACCCTATTTTATCGATCTAGCACATTTGTTTCAAATTTTATCTTTTAATCAAGGACGGATTCAGAATTCTCGTCAGGGGGTTCAAAATTTACGATTTTTTTTCCAGAGAGGTCCGAAATGATGGTTATCTTAAAAAAAATTATCTTATATGGTCGTTTGTAAAAAAAAATTCAAAATATATGATCATTTTTGAAAAAAAAATTTCCATGGGTTCAGCTGCACCCCTAGCTTCACGTGGCTCCGCCATTGCTTTTAATTGTTCAACATTTTTTTTGTTATGAAAAAATAGAAATCGAGCCTCCTAATTTTATAAGTGAGATTGGGAGTTTTAGATAATAGGTGTGTGTGTTTGACAAAATAACAAGTATAGAGCGGAAGCAATTCCATATTAGAGCTAGGTTAATTAATTCACCATTTTTTCTGTAGCAATTCTAAATTCTAACACACAGAAAGCTGAAGAACTCTCAAGAACAATGCAACTAAGATTGCAATAATATTAATGAGATAAAGTTAGAAAGAAAGACGCTAAATATAACGTGATTCGGCAATGACTTCTACAGGACCTTCAAAATCTTTACCGACTGAAATCTACTAAAGCAACAAGTGTTTACAACGTGACAGTCAACAAGCCACAATCACACGTCCTTCACCAGAAAGCCAAACGAAATCTTACAACTCAAATATCTTTCTTGGATCAAACAACAAGCTCACAGATGATCAAATCACTCAAATAGACAATTAAATGGTTTTTAGCTACCTTAGCCAAACCTAACTTTCAATCTCTATAAGATTTTGCTAATAGAGCTCTAAGGAGGTTAGGAAAGAAGGTTTTTATGCTTAGAGAATGCTTAAGAATAATTGGAGAATGTTTCAGATCCTTCTCAAAAAATTCACATCTCTATTTATAGCAGATTCAGCTCTGGAATTTTCTGATTCAGTGACCCGTCATGACGCATTGACAACCCATCAAGGCGTCAATGATGCATTAGGTTTGTGCCCGAAATGTCATTCTTTTTTGCTAGTGAGTCCTTTCATTGCAGTTCTTGACCTGAGAGTTAGAGGACTCACTACTATAGAAACGAGTTTTAGCACCGCCCATTTATCATCAGATTTTAGTGAAATATGAGATAAAAAATGCTCAGTGACATTATCGTAATTTTCTCTAAAACTTAACCTCGAATATCTAAAAATTTGCTATTAAAAAGTGTTACTTCAAGCCCAACATTCCAAACAAGATCTAGAATTCATATGAAACGGAATCCTCTGCTGCACTTTGATCTGAAACGTGGATCAATGATCAATGATCCTGATTTCATAATACAAAATCTCTTGAATCGACGAGCATTGATTTTTAATCCAACGGTCCAAATTAAAGCCCTCTATTGCACAAAAAAAATGCAGTAGAGGATACGGTTCCCAATTCAAAACAAACATGAACACCGTCCTATGTGGATAGCTAGAACTAGTTGGTCAGAATTCAGAAATAATTTCTTTATACTCAACAACCGTACATAACTTACTAACCACAGGCTAAACTACAAACTGAGCTCAATGCCAATTGCACATTAAAACAGAAGTCAATATTAAAGCTGATAAACAACCACAATCAATGCAACCCAAGAAAAAGAAAACAAAACGTCAGTACTTGGAATTCGGTGAACTAAATGAAAACCTAATAAGGACGGAATTTTCTGGCAGCTCTCAATTGTTGTATGCGCTTTTTGTCCTGCTCGAATTTCTCCTGAAGCATCATTATCTCTGCAGAACAAACCACAATTATAAGCTATGTGCTCTATGTTTGTAAAACTTGTGAACCAAAGGCAATTTCTATGGAAGTCCTAATTGCATTCATTCATTTAGTTATTCATTTATGCTACTCTGTTTAGCTACTAGCTCATCGAAGAGCTCAATTGATACATGAATACTCAGATACCCGGAAGTACTAGCATATAGAGGTGGCAGAACCCGACCCGACCCGACAAACCCGCCCGACCCGACCCGACCTGAACCCGACCCGACCCGATATTTTGATAAAGTCAAACTACCCGAACCCGACCCGACCCGACCCGGGATGATCCGTAACCCGAGACAAAGCGACACATGAGCGACCTGAGCCCGACCCGACCCGACCCGACCCGTAACCCGAGATGGCACGACACATGAGGACCCAAGCCCGACCTGACCCGACCCGAGACGACCCGTAACCCAAGATGGAGCGACACATGATGACCCGAACCCGACCCGACCCGACCCGACTTGACCTGATACAACTTGTAAATTGATCTAATCCTATCTTGCCAACATCATAATCTAATTTTACTAACAAATTAATATCAGAGAAAGTCAAAATTTACTTGTACAATTCAATAACGCGATTCGATCTTGTCCGATTGAACTTAAAACTCAAAATAATACTTGAAAGTTGTCGGTGCAACCCGACCCGAACCCGACCCGGTCTCACCCGACCCGACCCAAGACCCGAAAGTTGTCGATGCAGCCCGACCTGAAACCCGACCCGATCTCGCCCGACCCGACCCATCACCCGAAAAAGATCGACACAACCCGACCCGAAACCCGACCCGACCTCGCCCGACCCGACCCATGACCCGAAAGTTGTCGATGCAACCCAACCCGAAACCCGACCCGACCTCACCCGACCCGATTCCAACCCGAATTTTATAAACGGTCAAACTAACCCGACCCGACCCGGCCCGACCCGAACCCGCCCGACCGACCCGACTTGCCACCTCTACTAGCATACCAGTACGATACCAGGGATCCCAGTAGATGACTCAGAAATCACAATATACATTGTAGAGGAAAAATAAATGTTGACAAGACTTTTTCTACAAGGGAGGAAAGAGGCATACCGTTTCTATGGGCTTCCCGTTTCTGGAACCGGTAAAAGTCCATTGTGACCTCCTTACTCTTCTTCTTATTGGACATTTTGTCGAGCACGGCAGCTGGTGCAACTGAACCTACCGTAATTCCACTTTCAGCATCCGTCGTCTTCTTCCTGCCTTTCTGGTGTACCACTACTGTCCAGCCCCCTTCTGCCGCCGTTGCTTCTCTCTCTTGCTTTTCCTGTTGTCAGCACAATTTGTGATGCTTATTCTTCAAATTTGTAAAAATCCTATTTGCTTATTTCGAAAGATTAACATATCTGCCCATATCAGAACTTAATTGTGGATGTGTAATTGTGTATGCACTGTTTTGAGTTATCCTAATAAATTCCCGCACACATCTATTTTTATCTCCATTTTCCTTTACTTTTAAATTTACTTTTCCGGAATTCCCATCTTTCTTATGGGTTTCACCGTAAAAAAAACGAAGTAAAGTACAGAAATAAGTAAGAAAAGAAAGAAACTATCTTAATACACTTTTTTTTGTAAGAAAGCTACCACAAATTAGTGAGAGAGAGAAACAGAGAGAAGCAAGAGAAATGGTTCTGAAAGCCAATTGTATATTTACCTGCTCGAGTTTTGCCTCATGAGCTGATATGAAATCATCTATTCGTTGTTGAAGTATATCTATTCCTGGTCTGCTCTCCTTGTATTCCATAAGCCATTCTGTTGAAAGTATCCTCTGTTATATTATACTTCTACACATTGATTTGATATATAATGCAAGACAATGTCAAATCTACAATACTACAGCCAATAACTCATGCCACCCAGTTACCAATACATGTTTCACACTGGGTGGTATTACCAGGACTCCAGGAGTAGACTGGTACTGGTACGATTTCAAATTTCCAGCATGTTAATCCACAGTAATAAATTTCATACAGGTACAATTTCTTGTGTGACTGCTAAAAGATTTACTAATAAAAATATTTTAATTAAATACCACTAATGAAAGTAATTAACTCAAAACTCATACTTTTCATTCCTCTTGAACAATCTTCATCAACTGGTGAGATCTCTTCGGCATCCTTATCCATAACAATACTTTCTTTGCATTTCTTTTCCGCATGATGCTGCTCCACAGGCTTTGAATGAAAACCCTGCTTCTTCTTGCTAATTTCATCTTTCCCTTTCTTTTTTCCCTTTTCTGTCAAAAGGTAAGCCGAGCAGAACATTGTTTCGAAAATTTGTAAGTTGGAAATTACTTTTGAATGGATCATTGAGGCCTGAAACTTACTCAGTTTCTTTTTTGTAACACTGTTCGACTCTTCCTGATTAGCCAAGTCATCACCTGACAAATCAATTTGACAAACTTTAAGTATGAGAAAAACTAAAAAAAAAACACATTTACTCTTAAAAGTATCAATATATACCAGGTGAGGCTGCTCTTTTTTCAATGTTGGCAGAGGTTTTCTCTTGATCATCAGCCTCTGAAGGGATCTTAAGCTTAGGCATCATTTTGTCTTTCAATTTCTTCTTCTTTATCTTAGCTGATGCATTTTTCCCAGATTTTTCTGATTTTAAACCTTCAGCATCAACCATATATGGGGTAGGAACTAAAGATCATCAAAAAGTTCAAATATAAAAAACTGAACCTTATATCTACAGGTTAAAAAAAAAAGATTTAAATGCTATCAATTTATACCAGGTGACACCGCTGTTTCTTTAATTTTGGCAGAGTTTTGCTCTTTATTGTTGGCCTTTGAAGTGTCCTTGAGCTTAGGCATCATTCTGTCTTTTAACTTCTTCTTCTTCATCTTGGCCAATGTATTTTTCCCAGATTTTCCCAATTCACCTTCAGGATCTAATATATGCGGAAGGAACCAAAGATTATCAGAAGGGAAAAATATAAATAATTCACAATGAACCATATATAAAGAGATAATAGGTGATGATTTGCAAAGAAGACAAAAGACAACATAGACAAACATACTAACACGACCCCTTTGTACAATTTAATCAGCTTGCAAATAACTGTTAATGGATAAAATATGAAAGCTCAGCCATGAAGCAGTAAAATAAGAGGTCCAACCAAGGATCAGCATGCTTTATTCGGTATCATTTTATACAGTTCCTGTACAAGATGCAGTACCGGCATAACTCGAGAATCTACTATTTCAGTTCATTCTTATGCCTTTTTTGTATCTTTTTAGTTTTTACCTATTTCTTAGTGTTCTGGTCTTCAACTACCAAAACGGGTCAATTTAAGGCTTTATCACTCAACTAACATGTATTAAAAGTAGCAATATCAGGGTTCCATGACATGTGTTAACCAAAATTTCAATCTCAGGGTTTAGCCATACCATCTGGATAAACAAAGTAAAGAAATCTAAATTACACCTTTTAAGATTACTAAACAATGCTTGCTCTCATCCACGGCAACATTGACTTGTGCTTCATTCACAGTTTTTCTCTTCTTAAGTTTCTTCTCTGGTTTCAATTTAAGCATCCCCTTCTTTTTTATTTTTTCTTCTCGCTTCTCTTTCTTATCTACAAGGTTAATATAATTAACAGAAAAACACAATTAACATTTAAAAATTCAACATTCAGAAATTACAATACCGTAAATCGATCGACCATAGTTAAAAAGCAAATAACAGTTGAGAAGAACAAGGACCTTTTGCCATGGTCTTGAAGCCACAAGGGAAAGTTGAACAAAAACCTCTTCAGGTTAACAATGGCGGGCGCACGTTAAGAATCAAGTGACAATCAAATGGACAAAAGAGTCTGGCGAACTGGAGACGCAGCGGCCGGCGGCTAGAGAAGCTGCAAGTACGAGCGAAATGGAGGCAGCGTAGAAGCCTCTTTTTTTCCTTTATCTTCAATAGAATCAGAGAAAAAGAATCAAGTCGGAAAGCCCAGAATGGGCCCATAAAATGGGCCAGTTTTATAAACTTTTATTTATTTTTCGCACGACCAAAATCAGGTCAAATCAACATTTTTTGTGAGTTCGGAGTTCCTCGGAGTTCCTGCCTTCAGGTAACGGTTCCTCAGGCCCTGTACCAAAAGTCTAAAACCCTAGCGCGCAAGAAAGCCTAAACCCTTCGAACCTACCAGCCACCAAGGAAGCGACGGCGAGAGAGAGAGAGAGAGAGAGTAGGAGAAGGGGGGGGGAGAGAGAGAGTTAGGCGATATGGGGAGCGACAGCGAGACAGAGAGATCGGCGAAGGAGAAGAAGAAGCTCAACTCGCTCATGCCTATTGCGAAGCCGCTCGCAGGGAAGAAGCTCTCCAAGCGCACTTTCAAGCTCGTCCGAAGAGGTGTTTATCTCTATTTTATCTTTGTCGTTTCCATCTTATTTGGAGTCGTGCGTGATATTTTCTTCTGTTCCCTTTCTTTCTCAGCTGCTGAATCCAAGTGCTTACGGAGAGGGGTGAAGGAAGTGGTTAAGAGCATCCGCCGAGGCCACAAGGGGTTAGTATTCTATTCTTTTTTCATTTGGTCTAATTGAACTATCTATCTTGGTGATTATTTGTGACACATGAACTATATATTGCCATATAACTTGACAACCTTCATTTTAAGGATATAATGTTGCTTGATAAGAACTGTACCACATACTAGACTCATAGTTTTTTAGTTGTGTAATATTGCTGATATGGTGTTTGTTGATTTTACCCACGTAGGCTGTGTGTAATAGCAGGAAATATTTCTCCGATTGATGTGATCACACATCTGCCGATATTATGTGAGGAAAATGAGATTCCTTACATTTATGTACCCACAAAGGAGGTCAGTAGACATTATCTAGTATTCCTGTGTTTTTCTACAAAGCAGGTTACCTTGGATATAGCTTGCAGATATAGTTTTTTAATGAGAAAATATATCAACTTTAATTAAATAGTTAATTAAATTAAAGGAAGTTTGCATACCTAATAACCTTTGTTATATTAGTGCTGTGTTCGCAATGAATAATGAATGCGAAAATTTTAACATCATTACCTATGTTGAGCATCTCGAACAGAAGAAAAACACTGACATGCTAATTAAGTAGAAGTATACTGCAAGTCTATGTCAGTAAATTGATTTGTTTGATTTGTATATGCTTTTTTACCAAGTTAAATATATCTATCCTCTTTTAAGCATCAATGAGTTGCATGGTCTGAACAAAATGTCTAATGCCTATTTAAAATTTTGTTTTAAGTATCACCATGGCTTGTGAATTTAGTGAATCATTCAACTGCCTGTCAGTATGCAAGATACCATGTATACCCTGTAAAGCATCAAAATGTCTATTGCCTTATCCTTGGCAATTTGTTCAGAGGATGTCCAAAGTTATCTGTGTTCCTTGGCATTTGTCCTCTTATATAATGTTGCTGATGTAGAATGTTTCTCCTCTTACGTTTTCTGGGATGTATGTGATATGTTGAGTCCAATGTAATGATTCATTTCTCGTGTGTTTTTAACTGACAGGATCTGGCCAATGCCGGAGCAACAAAGAGGCCAACATGTTGTGTTCTGGTCACAACCAAGCCTGCCAAAGGTGAGCTTGATGCTGAGGTGAAAGAGAAATTGCAATCAGACTACAATCAGGTCGTATCAGAAGTTGCTGAGCTTACATCCAGCATGTACTGAGAGCATGTACCTGAAAATTCTACTCAGAGAGATGTGATCTACCAACCTAAAGCCCATGTGTTCTGCATGGTGTGCTTTTTTATGTTTGTTCTTTGTCATGATGTGGAGATGCTGTAGTTTTACTAGGGATTTCTCTTGTAGAGGACCAATATGAGATGCTTACCAATTTTGAATTTTTCATATTGAAATTTAGTGATGCTTGGTATCTGCTTTATTACTAGTTATTGGTGTCATATTGTATGTACTGTGCTTATGGAATATCTATTTTTAGTAAGGTAGTATTAAGTAATTAATGAGAGTGTAATTGACTGGTTATAGAAAATGGTCCATTAGTTCAAGCGGTAACTGATTAGAAAGTTTCAGATAAAACCTGATAAGAATTCAAGCTTTTGATTTTTACAGCTTTTGATATTACTTCTTGAGGACTCGGTACATTTTGATATTTTTTTGTGAAATAAGGTACATTTTAGACTAGTTTTTTATTTCTTTACAGCTTTTGATGTTACTTCACTTAATCTCTTTTTTTCTCAAAAAAAAAGGCTCGTGAATCAAGCGAGTCTAGTTGAGCTGACATGTTAAAAATGTGAACCTATATCCAATGAACCAACACAATTTTTTTCATCAAGCAGCGGTAAAGATTAAAATAGCCGTTTCTATAGAGCATGGCTAAAATAATATGCATAGTACACCACATAACGTACTATGGGGTCATTTGTATTTAATTTGGTCATTAAATTGATATTTAAGTTGCTCAATAAATTCTTCATATCAAAATCTTGTAGGAAATAAAATTTCGTGATTTTTAGAGCTTTCTTGCTATTTTTTAAATATTTTTTAAAAACAGCCCAGAAATAGTACTTTTGTAGTATTAAATCTGGACTGTTTTTAAAAAATATTTAAAAAATAGCAAAAAAACTCTAAAAATCACAAATTTTTTTTTCATACAATATTTTCATATGAAGAATTTATTGAGCAACTTAAATCTCAATTTATTGACCTATATCTATATGCATAGTACGAAATGGAGTGTACTATGCATATTATTTTAGCCATGCTCGTTTCTATATACTATGTTATATTATATCGAAAAAGTCAGATAAGAAAACCATTGAGCCCAAATTAGCCCAACTAAAATTTAAAATGTTGGTTTCTTTACGGCTTTGATATTACATCTTTTGATTTCTTTGAGCCCAAAATAGCCCAACGAATACGAGCTTTTGATATTACTTCTCGAGGAGATCCTCATCTTTTTTCCTCAAAAAAAGAAGAAAAAAAAAGAAAAACGGCTCGTGAATCAAACGAGCCGAGTTGAGCTGACAGGTTAAAAATGTGAACCTAAATCGAATGAACCAACACAATTTTTTCCTCAAGCATCGGTAAAATTAACGCCTTGTGATCAAGCCTATCTATATGTAATGTAGTGGTAAGACGCAAAATTTTTATGGAAAGGTCTGAGATTCAAGCTCCAACATGAATTATTTTAGGAGTGTTTTCAAGTTTATTTTTTTATTTCTTCGTGAGTGTGTGTTGTAAGTCTACGAACAATGAATCGAAAAAAGTTAACGTCTTGTGACCAGAAGGTCACAGATTCGAGTCGTGAAAACAACCTCTTGCATAAATGCAAGAAAAAGACTGCCTACAAAAATCTCAAAGTGTTCCAACTCTTCTCCGGACCCCGCTCGCACAAGCGAGAGCTACGTGCACCCTGCTATCCTTTTTTAGTGTCGAGAGAGTCACATGCCACAATCTTTGTACCGCCTTATTTCCAATATTTAGTCAACAAATGCATATCTTTGTGTTATGTATGTATATGTGTGTGGAGAGAGATACTGACTAGCGTGAAAACGTTTGAATTTTGAACCAAAGTGCTAGCGATTCAAACAATATATTTTTTAGTTCAAAATCCAATTCAAGCTAGGGTGTAAACAAGTCGGGTTGTTCGGATTTCGCATAGATTGTCAACTCAATATACTAGTGTCATGTATAATATTTTTAATCTGTAATCAACCACTTCAAAAAAAAAATCAACAATTCAGGTTTTAATTTAGACGGTCGGATTTCGCTAGTTCAGCGTGTTTCATTCATCAAATTTTCTTATGAAAATATAAATAAAAATAAGTTAATAATTTAAAGAAAATATACAAAAATATAACATACACCAATTAATACAAAGAAACTTTTATTGAACATTTAAATTTATCAATATACAACATTATTTTTATGATGACACAATATTTTTTTGTGAATGATTATATATAATATTATTTTAATCATACAAAATAATTTGTTTTAAAAAATAGCATAACACTGTTGGGTCTGGATTTTACTCACAATTTTTTTTGACAAAATTCGTAACCAAATTTTATTTGTCGGTATACAAAAACTCAATCAAGGGGGTGGTTGTCCCCTAGCCCTTCTTAAATCCGCCCCTATAAATAATCAAATTGACTCAAATTTGATACACGTTTTGTCTGAATAATTATGAACACATCATAATTTATTTATTTTAATTGAAGTTACAAATAAAATCTTAATTGTGAGTTTTTGTACAATAATATTTTTAATTGAACATATCATAAATCCATGTTACAACATTTTAGTTGTTCGATGAAAGGCTTAAAACTCTTCCAATTGACTCAAATTAGGCACATGTTTAATCTGAATATCTACAACTGATCATGTACAATAATATATTTAATTTAATAAATATTTTTTCAAAGAATATACCATAATAATTAAATGTACGCTAAAAATATCCTTAGTAAATTTCATTCTTCACTTTTATATTAAAAAAGCCTGGATAGTTGTTTGATTAAATCCAATTTCACATTCGAATTACTTGGACAGTCCAATAAAATTAATCAAATCAGATCAAAGTCGATCTTCCCTAAGTGATCTCAACGCTCCAATCTTCAGAATTTATTTTCGATATTTTTTAAGAATAAATATAATGTCATCTCTTAACCGCACTTCTTACATGCTCTTCTATTCTAGTGAAAACAAAAATAATTAATGCTCTACGCCGCTGTCTGCTATGCTCTGTTCGTTCTGTCCTTCAACAGGTGCTACTCGGATCCAACTGATGACTCATCTTTGTTAGTTCAGGCTGTTGATTTCTCTGTGCCAAGGTGATATCATTACAAAATTTAATTTTAGAAGAGCCACATAAAATTTTCTGTTGGCCCTTGCAGTCTGTCAGGAAGAGGAAACTTAAATTTTAAATGATCACCTCATCATCAATTATGGCTAAATCATATGTTTAGCTTAGTTAATTAACACTTGGGGAATGATGATCCAGAAAAAATTTTGCTCAGGGTTTCAATATTTGGCTCTTCTGATGAGTGGTCTGGTACAAACATGATTTTTTTTTTAGTGGTTCTGTTGTAACTAATTTGTATAGTATAAAAAGGAGCAACCGGTTTTCAGTTGTGTTCGGTTTAGTTGCTCTTGCGTGTTCAAATCGAGCAGCGATTCTAACGTCTGATATCTTTGTACAAAAGAGCAGTACATTGTGTTCATCTTTAATGATTTGAAGATAAGTTTAGAAATCTAATAAAATGATAGAAGCTGTAAAGATCATTGTTTGATGGTCTGAGTTGTAACTAGCTCTATTATAGCTGTAATTTTGACTTTAACCAGTGGGGACTTCTCTTTTTGTATTGCTTGCATATTGCTGTTTTATTCATTGTATGGCTTGTCAATTTGTTAAGATCTGTTATCGTTCCAATTTGCGTAAATGAAATAGTTAGAACTTCAAGGTTGAGTGTATTTAAGTAAAAACACATGCAACAGTATCTATATTTAAATGCCAGTAATTTTACAATGAATACTAATATTATCTCATCAAATTAAAAATAAACATATATTATTTATATTTGGCGTGTAAACAAAGTAATGAAACCGGAGCAAAACACATTAATTCAAATATCTATCAAATTTCAAACAATCCCAACCTTATGTGTTAATAAATCTGCAGTTCTTCCTCACCTCACCGCCTTCCGGGTTTGTGATATTTCCCATCTTCACCATTGAATCTGAGAACTGCTTGAAAAACAAACCTGGGTCTTCCCAGTACTTGTTTACCAAATCGGCAGTTTGCGAACCAAGCACACTTGACCACATTTCCTGGTCGGAGTTCAACAAGCCCTCTCCTTTGATAAGCTGGTCGTAAAATGCGTTGTCGAATGCAGCTGGAGATGCGTAGTCCATTGGGCTGATGTTATCATCACCTCCATCCATTGGGCATGTTTCCTTTACCTTGCTCACATAGATCTCAGATGAAGGGTTATACTTGGAAGTTTGCTCAAAGTCGCCATAGATACGGTCACGGTAGTTGGCGCACCGTGCAAAACCTATGGTGTGTGACCCTACAAATAGTTTTCTTCTCTTTTAGAATTGTTTGACATAACCATGAAATTGTGTCTTCATAAGTGCATTGCTATCTTTGTGCTGAGTGCAATTGAATGTGTACATTTCTGAACAACAACAAGAGAGAAAAGAGCATACCAACAAGGGCGACCATGTCGGATGCAGAGAGGCCTTTAGCCCAGAACTTGGAGATGAGAGTAAGAAGGCCTTGCTGAGCAGTCGGGATGTCGCTGTTGGCTAATTCTATGCTTGCTGTCTTCGAGTCCAACCGACCCACCGGCACATCCCAATATGGCCCACCAACCTGTCCAAAGTGTTGAATTTCTTTTTCAATCTGGTACATTTTATAATTTACTGAGCAAGTTGCTTTTATGACAACATAAATTATTGTCAGTATTAGTGTCAACTAAAATTTGCACATATGTTCTCTTGTTTAAGCAAAAGATGTTAAGATAAGTGAACAGTAGATTTTGTTTCCTTCTTTTCATTATAGCATACCAAGACAACGGCATCTCTAGCAGCAACGGCGAGCAAATCCGCACATGTAACTACACCAGGGCACTCAGCCTCGAGCTTCTCCTTTATCTTGTCTACCAAATCAAAACCTTTAAGCGAATTTAGATTCTGCTCTGCTTTTTTTTCACCGGTCAACATTGCTGTGTCATCTAGAAGCACTGATCCATCACAACCCTGCAACGGCAAGATGAAATGCATAAAGTTATGAAGTTATTTTTTTTATTGGAAATGGTTTAAATTGACATTTAAACTATTTTTTTCTCATTTAGTTTATATATCTTTTTGCACAAGTAGTCATACTATATATCATGAAGGTTCAAGTTTGTATCTTCTTTTGCTTTATCCAGTGTTTACTTTTGCTTAGAAATCAAATAATTACATAATATGCAGGAAAAAAACAACAAAAAAATGCTTAAGAGGACCTGAACAAAGCAGTCATGGAAGTGAAGGCGAAGTAAAAGGGCAGCATTGCGAGGATCAGCACGCACAAAGCACTCCATTTCGGTGCGCACGATTTCTTGCGCATGGGGACATGTCTTGGAGTAGTAATCCAGGGTCAGCTTTGAAGGGTCCTGAGCATCTGTCAATCGCATGAAATTGGTGATAACAAAACATACAAAAAGCAACATGAATTTGGAGGATGCCATTTTTGGTTGTGTAATGTAACTTTTTCTTCTTTGCTGAGAGTGAGAGAATTTGTTTGGAGAGGGAACCAGCTTGCATGGGCTTTTAATGGATGTGATAGCTGATTGAGTGTAGAAATGATACAAGTCAAAGAGGAGATGAACTAACATTTGTTGTGGGTTCAAATTTAGAGAGAGAGGGCGTGCATACGTTAAGTAGGTAAGGTTAGCAACCTGAAAATTTCAGACTAGAGAGCCTAGTCAACTAGTGGATATCATAACCCTATAACCCATAATCCGGTAACCTGATTATTTTGCATAGGTTTCACTGGAGGTGGAAAACCCGATCCAACCTGAGAAATCCGCCCTACTCGATCCGAGAAACTCGTCCGACCCGACTCGACCTGAATCCGATCCAATCCGATATTTGATAAAGTCAAACTAACCCGAACCCGACCCGGCCCGACACGAGATGACCCGTAATTCGAGACGAAGCGACACATGAGCTACCCGACCCGACCCGACCCGAGACGATCCGTAACTCGAGATGGTGCGACACATGAGATCCGAAAGTGTCGGTGCAATGACGCGGTCTGATTTTGTCCGATTGAACTTAAAACTCAAAAGTTGTCGGTGCAACCCAATCGAAGATCCGAAAGTTGTCGATGCAGCCCGACCTGAAATCCGACCCGATCTCGCCCGACCCGACCCGACGCGATCTCATCCGACCTGACCCATGACCCGAAGGTTATAGACACTTGACGACCCGAAGCCCGACCCGACCCACAATCCGACTTTTGTCAATATTGAAACTAACCCGGCCCGACTTGCCACCATGATATTAGACCTCTCGGTTTCACAAGTTTTCCTGCTTTCACCATGATATTAGGTGAGATTAATAAAGGTAATCCAGCTCGTAGCATTTGTATGGAATTTATTTATAATAACTTTTTTACTAAAAAATACACTGTCATTTTTAAAGTCTAACAGTTTTGTGGATGCGGACGTAATTACAAGAAGTGGCGATCGCCTTATCGGTCGGGTTTACGGATCTTTTATAGGATCCTATCAACAATCTGTACGAATGACACGCGTTTCTGTGTTTGGTGCTTTGGTGTTTACCAGTCGTCCAAAACTTGACCAAGTTTTGAACAGAAATTGAATTTGCATGATGTTTGATTTTTGTTTTTTTTAGGAAAAACTCATAGACATATTACTTGAAAATAACTTAGTTCTTACAACAAGAATTTGACCATTATTTTAAGAAAGTCCATCAAAATACAACTCAAAACCAGAGTTTGCATAAGAAACAAAATATCTCAGTGCACTTTAACAAACAAAAGTTGGAAGGGCTTTCATAACGCTAAGTCAGATATCAAGGTTCCTCATACTACAACGCTATTTTTGAAAATCCTGTTTTACGCATGTCATTTTCCATCTCATGAGCCTGCTGCGTCAGCATCCTGCCAATATGTTTGAGCCTGAGCTGAGGTTGTTGCTTCATCATCTTCATACATGCCATAAGTATATTACCTGCATAATGCACAGGAGCATCCTGCAAAGAATACGTATTAACAATATGTACCAGTTGTGCACAGTCGGAGTAAATGATAATCAGGCGATTATGTAATTCAGAGTGGCTAATTGAATGTGACACTTGTATAAAGCTGCTAACTCAGCCATGAATGAATGAGGGACATTGAGTGCATAAGGCCAGCTAGCTATAGGTTTTGCCTGCTCATTGTAAAGAATGCCAGCAATCCCTACTTGCGAATTTGGATTACAGGAGCCATCTATGATGACATATGGGATACCAAAGGACAACTTATACATTTTGTGATGCGTGGTTGAAGAAAGGATTGCCTTCAATTTGCTTGGACTGTATTCCATGTTTGCCATAGTTTGTGTAATGATATCCTTAATATTGAATGGTATAACTCTGAAGATGAAATTGCATCTGGCTTTCCAAATGAACCATGCGAGATTTAGGAAAATGACTAGTTGATCTTGTACAAGGTGTTGCAAGGCCCAAATGAAGATATTTTGAACCGTATCTGGTAGAAGATCTACCCTCATGTTCAAAGGAGATGCAAACCATGCAACCCTGGATCCAGGACATTGAAACAATACATGAATAGGGGTTTCTTCTGATTGGTTACATCAATCACATATAGTTGGAAAATCAGGGAAACGACGGTTAAGGAAAGCCAAAGTTGGCAAAACCCTAATAAGAACTTTCCATGCAAAAGTGAGCACTCGAGGCTGAACTCCCTTGATTTTCCACAAGTTGGTATATTGCAGGGTTTGTTGCTGCAGAGTAGTTTCATAAAGCAGATGATAACCCTTCTTAGTATGATATTTTTGTGCTGATGTTGAGTTTGATTTTGAGCAGAGAAAGTTTGATGGTAGTGCACATGTGGTTGCATTTCATCTTTAAGTTTCAGAAGTTGCCTCCAGAAGGGGCTAGCCCTACTATTTTGATGCAGCTCCCAAATTGACTTTCTACTGGTTCTATAATTTTTTGAGCAATTTTGTGAATATCATTACCAACTTTCGGATCTTTCACAGGCTCAGGACTATTGACATCGTCCATGACAACGTCATTATTTGAATAGATTCAGATCCATTTGTGTTCGCGTTATCCTGCGAAGTTTTTTTTTTTTTTTTTGAAATAAGTGAGGAACCAGTCCTCACCACTTCCTTTATCATAAAAGAAGTAGAAGTTTGTTACAGAACCTTGACCCTTTACATCATCTCATTATCTAACAGATGATGTCTCTATACCCCATTTTTGCGCTGGTACCAGTTATTTGCGGTACCAGCGCACCTTTATTATCTGTATCTTCTGTGCCATACCCCCAAGTGCAATCTACACTGTCTCTCTATCCCTCCCATCATAGATTTTATTTGAGTAGCTACATCTCTTGCATACATCTCAATGAAAAAACTAAAAGTACAAATCAAACATAGCATATCAGAATAAATGTTCATTCAGTTATTCCATCCCTTTCATCTCTTTCCAACCATCCTGTTGAGTCTCCTTCACCTCTCAGGCAATGCGCCTTTGCCTGATCTTCAGTCTCTCTTCTTCTCCATATGCTCGACCATTCATACAGCTGCTTTTGTTGCTCCATAATTCTGACCAATAATTCAACAGCACAATCAAATTAGATATGAAGGCCTGCATAGTAAATGTCTTACCATTCTGGAAACAGATTTTATTTCTATGTATCCACATTAACCATATAGTTGCAGTGCATACAACTGAAAACAATTGGTGGTATATTTTATCTAGTCCAGCTTTAATTTGATACAGATCATCTAATGAGTGAGGATGTTGAAAAATTTGAAAAGAGTTAAGAATATATCCCCAGGCGCTGGAAGCTTGCTGACAATCAAAGAACAGATGACTAATAGTTTCTTTTGAGCTACAATACACACATTGATCACTACCTATCCATCCTCTAGTTGTCAGATTGGATTTGACAAGGATTTTCCTTTGACCAATGTCCACATAAAAATTTTGATCTTCAATGGTATTTTCATTTCCCAAATTGTCCCTGTGGAGTTATATTGCATCCCATCCTCATACAACCAAAGATATATATCAGAATTTCTCACTTGGCACTGCTTTTTTCCTTGCCAATTGACTCTGTCTGCTCTGTCATTTAAGGGTAACAAAGAGAGTACCTTTTCTTGAAGCTGAATAAAAAGTTCTCTTTGCACCAGAGATAGATTTCTTCTAAAACCAATATTGCCCAATCTTGCTGACACAGCAGATGCAATGGTTACCTTTTTCTGAATTGTAATTTGATACAAAGGATAAAAAGTAATGCAAAAAGGTACCCCTTCACACCATGCATCATTCCAAAGATCAGTGTTTTCCCCATTGCCTACCTCAACCATCCTATTTATCTGAATTATTGCATCATATTCTTGAATTGACCTCCAGAAAGGAGACCATTTGGACCTGTTAGATTCATGTTTATATTTTTCTAAAAGAATATCTTTCCACCAGCCTGTACAATTTGGATCTCTTAGTCTCCAGAGCCACTTACATAGTAAGGAGATGTTCATCATTTTGATGTTAGTGATTCCTAATCCACCTTTATCTTTTGGTCTACATACCTCATCCTATTTACACAAATGAAATTTTCTTTTCTCACCTGAGTGCCATAGGAAATTCTTTCTGTTCTGATCAATTTTATTTCTTACTTTGGCTGGCATTACATGGAATGAGATCATGTATAAAGGAAGTGATGATAATATGCTGTTAATCAGTATTACCTTCCCCCCATAGATAACAGTACCCCTTTCTACCCTTGTAACCTATGTTGAAACTTCTCTATGATCTTATCCCAGTCCCTGGCTATCCTGCGAAATTTGAGTAGGGAGTATAGTTTGTCTATTAACATGAGATGCATTTTCAAGGTTTATTAGTATTGGAATAGTGACAAAGTTCGAACGAAAGTCCGAAGTGTCATTATTTTTCTCTTCCTCGAAAATGTCATTCATAGTCATATCTCCCCCACAAACTCATTATCCTCGAAAAAATTCACATTTCCTGACTCGAATATCATAGTGTACCAATGTACCAATGTACCAATGGTACCTACTACCTGAAGTGAGAATGCTTAGTTTAATTAGCAGAGTATGCTCTTTTGTAGGGAACTTTTTCATGATGTCTCGAAGAAGTGGGAACATGTAAAATGCCCACTTAATAAAAGATGTCCTAAAAAGCATAGAAGCAGGTTGTATACCCACTTTATAGTTTATACAAAAGAAAATTGATATAAATACATAATCATGGTGCAGTTGTCGAACACCACAATTGAAACCACACCAAAAGAACACATATAAATGTCCATTGTATTTCTATGTAGATATACTAAAATTCTTGAGTGACCATATAGTGACACATTCTCAGGTATCTCTCTTCATCGGAGGCGAGTGTTGTGCCTGACACAACCATCACTGACATCTCAAACTCTCACCTCCTTGCCTCAAATGGAACCCTAGACATTGTCTCACTTCAGATGCATGTGGATCTTAGTGCAGCTGACTGAGAAGGCATATGCCGAGGCAAGGCCGCAAATAAAAGGTCGTTTTGCAAAGAGGTCCGAAATAGAACTTGAGGTCAATGAGATGTTTTCTCCAAGTGCTTTGTCAGACCAGAATTATGGAACCATGCCATGGTATTAGCGATTTGAAAAATATGAATGAGAGCTTCTAAGTGAGATAATGAATTAGTCAATTAAGGTTATCAGTGTAAGATGGTCTGTACTGATGGATGCTGTGATTAGCCTATCATAGCAACTGGCATTGGCTGTATAATGACGGTTGAGAAATTTGGTAATTACTTATATAACATTGTTCTCTTTTCTTGGTTGAAACTATGTTTGAATCGAATAAATTTAATGGATTGATAAATAAAAAAAAGGGCAGCCTGGTGCACGTAGCTCTCACTTGTGCGGGGTCCGGGGAAGGCTTGGACCACTTTGGGGTCTTTATACGCAGCCTTTTATTGTATTTCTGCAAGAGGTTGTTTCCACGACTCGAACCCGTGACCTCTTGGTCATAAGACGACAACTTTATCGATGCGCCAAGACTCCCCTTCTATTATTATTTTCTTCAGTTCTGATTTTATTTTATGTTATGGATTATTAATATTTTTAAGGTGATAGACTTTCATGAAAAACCCAAGCAGCAAAAATGGAGGTATAAAGAAGACAAATAAAAAAAGCAAAATGACCCCGAATAAAACTGAAAGAGAAGTATGCAACGATACCTTTGTTCTTTCCCTCCTTTTTAGTCCTTTTTATAATTGCTCACATGTGTCTTCACCATCAATTATCAGATTGGAATTCTCTTTCACTAATCTCCAGCTGAAATTGACAAAAGGATATTTAGTTTATCCTGCAAACATATCTTATCAGTACGGTAGCTTCTATCTTAATTTGTATCTTATTAGTACTTTCCATGACAAAAATCATTTCCTGTAATTTTTTTTTTTTTATTTGTCTTAAGAAAAATTGATATTTTTAGATTTGTCTCAAGAAAAAGTTGATACCTTAGTCATACAAGAACTCAGAATGATACTGATACCAAAATTCCAATATATATTTTTAGAAGTATGATACCAATATTCCAATATAACTAGTTATTTGGATCATGTTTTGATTGTGTTTACCATGAGTTTAACTGAGCATATATCAGAGCTCACAAAAGGCACAATAAATGGGGCTTTTAAAAAAAATGAGGGATCCTCAATCAATCATGTGGAGTAAAGAGTAGCAAAGAAAGAGATTTGCCTTTTTGCCACTAGCATCAGATCTTCAACCAGAAATCTTCCCCCCAAGAAAGGACAAACTAAACTGCCGAGATAGAGAAATAGGTATCACTCATCAAAATTTTCCACTCCTAAACTGCTTTATGAATTCTGTCATTGATAAGAAAAAAGTGACATTTCTGGTTCTAAAGCCTACCCTTTCCTCCCTTCATTTAAAACTGTCCAAACTTCTAAAAATAAATTTTAAAAAATATTAAATTAGTATAAAGTGACTCCAATTAGAGCTTCATAAATCATACATAGATCAAATTAGAACCCAGCATCCTGAAGAAATCTTGTGTCTTAGCTATGCACCACTGAAGATAATACCGGCATATTTCACACACCAATGACCCTATATCATGTGCTTTTGGCCATAATCATGGAATGAGTAATGTTTAACTACTTTGGTATATACAAATTTGGTATAGAACACAATAAGTACTATGCTTTCAATTTAACTTCATTGTCCAATTATCTAATGCAGATAAAAAGCTATCTCCAGAGGGGGTCCACATAAAATTCTCCTCCAAAAAAGGAATACTAAAGTATAGGGGGGTACCAACTGGGGGCTCTACCTTTGTTTCAATGATCACCAAAAAAGGCAATGCACTATCTGTTCTTAGAATTCTGGCCTTCGGTCCAACTAATTTAAGACGAATGTGTACAAGCCACCATTTTAAACAAAATTACCCAAACATACGCTCCTACCTCTCAATATATGAAAAAATCCTATTCTACCAAATTTCTGAGCCAAACCCAACATTAAATTCTTATTTCACAAGTGATATAGTTTCCCCAAAAGAAAAATGAAGAAGAAAAAAATAGATCTAAAACCTGACTGATCAGCAGCTTGTTCCAACCTGAATCGACTCGAATCACATTGAATGAAACCCAAAAATATCCAAATTGGGATCTCACTTGACTTGGCCTCAACAAAAAACCAATTGAACCCAATCATGACCCGAATTTAAATGACCTGACAAGAGACCCCTAAAACCAAGATGATAACACTGAAAAACAAACCTGGAGCTGATCCAGACCTGAGATATTACGTTGACCCGAACTAGGCTCAAATCAAACATATCTAGGATCTAGAACTCGCTACATATAGCAATAACAAACAAATACAATATCTGACCTGCCATAGTTTTTGTCTTCATCCCGGCTATTATTCTGTCTTTGTGCCTTTGTCCCAGCCATTATTCGGATAGATGAAGGGGGACTACGTGCCAAGAACATGATATCCAAAGGAAAGAAGAACATGATTCTGATCCAAAAGAGCTAGGAAGAATATGGCGGCCAGCAAAAAAAGGAGCATCTCTGTCCAAGAAAAAGAAGACAGCGGGATATTCTAACAGGGGAACTATAGAATCTCATTGCATACAAATACATTAAAAACTACAAAACATGCACGGAAGTGAAGGAGCTGTTAGGTTCCTTATGAATATCAAAGAGCCATGGAAAGGAAAATTTACAGTTTAATATAACCCACTTACCAGTAGAATAACAACAAATAGAAATTTGATGTAAAATAATCATTTTTTTTCATTGCTTGTGAGGGTGCACACGCCTCCCCCGGTAGAATGTGTGTGTGTGAGAGAGAGAGAGAAAGAGAGAGAGAGAGAGAGAGAGAGAGAGCAGAGACAGACAGAGAGAGACTTCGCTAATTAAAAAAAAATCTTGTAATGTTCATTTTGTTCCTGCAACAAATTCAGGAACCTTCATGCAGCAACATATAACATCTAAGGCATAATGAAAAAGAGAAAACACTAGAACGAATTTTCTAAGATGACTGAATTCTCTTTTTGACAACAATAACATGCACTTCACCTTGTTTCAAGAGAAAATGTACTAAGAATACAACACTTGTCAATCTTTAAGTACTTTCTTGTTCTCCAACTTTCTTCCATTTTGAAGAATTGGTTGTTAATCAATCCTCATGCTCATCCTCGTCTTCAGAATCTACACCAAAAATCAGACTAGGGGCTAAAATTGCAAAGCAAAATTAACATTCATGCGCAATAGATTGGATCAAGCACAAGACAGGTACCACTGGCACTAAAAATAGCTTTAAGTGGAAGTGGTTCATAAACCACAATACTTACCCGATCGAACATCTTCTCCAACACGACCTCTTGCCTGTATCTGCTTGACAAGCATGCGGTAGATCAAAACCCACCAGTATATGTGCAGAACAAGCAAAGCAAATAGCAGGGTATTGAATACATAGTAGTAAATGGGTCCCCAAAATTTATGCTTCTCTTTGTCCAGAGCCAGAAGGACCTCATAGCTGAGACGTGTCATAACAAAATACATGAAACAAAATGCTTCTCTCCTAATTACAATGCATAAACTACACAACTCATATATTCTGTGAACTATGATGAATTTGGCATTTTTAAGTTACCATTTTTGGTACCTAGGCATTCCAAATTGTAACAGTAGTAACAACCATGATCATTCTATAAAGATGGACACAAATTCTAAGCAACGCTTATAAGCAATCAAACAAACTTTCTTTTGAACCAGGATATTCCCACCAAACCGAATCAACATAGACAGTTCTGACTTGTGACTAAAATTAATAACAACAAAATATACAGATTCTAGATTTTTTCTAAAAGAAAGTAGAAACAGTTCAGCTTACAGACAAGAATGATAAATAATAAAATAGATGATAATGGTTCCTATTTACAAACTCTTTCTGTTACATGAAAATCATAAACAATGCATGAAGTTTTCTTGGTATCAGGCTAAGATAGCTCTGCTTGTTTGTTTAATAGTACATTGTCAGGGCTTACGACCTTTTTATGTTTACAATCTTGAACTGAATAGAACTATATAAATTTCAATTACCTTGTGCTCCATAATACCCAAAAGGGGAAATAAATCAGTCGAAGAAGAACCCACGAGAGAACAAAGAGAACAAATGCAAAGGAGGCAAGCCCCTCACAATGGGTATACTTTGCCATCTTGCCAATCTCCAAAAATACGTCACTGGCATCATGAATGGCTAGTACGACTGAACCGACTCTCGCAAATCTGATCAAGATAATATCAACATATTGTGTTCACATTTCGTTCTGAGAATGTTTATGCATAAATTGAAATTTGAAATTGCAATTAAGTTTTTACATAGTCGGTCCCAAGCCCGAAAAGGAGGAGGGTTGTGATAGGCTTGCCGAACCAACTTAAAAAAAAAACATCCAATCTTATGGCAATGAAACCCAATATGGGTTTCATTTCTAGCCTACCACAACTTGTTTGGGACTGAAGGATTTGTTGTTGTTGAAATTGCAATCAAGTATTATCACTTTTGCATATTACACAGCTGCATAATACCAGAAAACATGAATAATTGTCATATAGTTAAACTGTGACCTAACTTTTTCTGAAATTCTTCAAACATTTAACTATATCAATTTGGTGGTTCGAAAAGTTAAATTTTGTTAAATACTGAGAATTTTCTGGCAACATCTTTCTTTTCAACTATCAGTCTGACGCCTTTTGTCCCAAAAACAGACAGTCATTTTACATAATATCCAAATAACAAGTCATTTTACATAACATTTAACTCAGAAGAATGCGCTGCATCTGTTGGGTTATGGTTCATTAATGGTGTTTGAAAACATGGTTTAACTTGGATTTCATTAATGGTTCCTTGTTATTTGCAAATAACTAAAAAAATGTTGACGTTACTGGCTAATACCAAAAATCCAGGTCCCTGTTAAAAAAAGGAACATGAGGCTTGGTATAATTTTAAAAAGAATGAATTATAACTGCAAGCCTACTACTATATTGGATTAATGTGTCAACCGAAGCTAGATTAAGCCTCAAAGATAAACTCTTCAATAATCCCTCAATTATACCTAATTCATCTATAGGTTGCATAAAAGAAAATTACCAAACCTGAATATGTAAGATAAAGCTACGAGAACAGCAGTTGCCACATGATGAGTCATTGAAACCCCAAAATCCGACCTCTTGGTTTCCCAGAACATAAGGGCAAATATGGAATACACGTAAAATCCACCAACATACATGTAAACTGTCCTCAATTTCAATCTGATGGAAAGAGAAAACAAAATGAAAAGAAAAGCGAGTTCAAGAATTGTCGTCTTCAGTTCAATAATTCATGTCATTCTCTTGCCCATTACTTGTTCTTAATTTCGATGGGAATTAAATCTAAATTGTATTGAAGTGTGCTGCTGCTTGGATTGGATTCATTGATTTAGCTCAGAAGCTCATTGGTCACAGTGCAAATAGACCCAACTTATCATTTTTCAAATTCTGCTGTGCTAAATTCCTCAGGATAGCTCAATATTCCAAAAATAACAGAAAATTTGTAAGCTAAAATGAAAATAGTTTTAGTTTCTTACTTAATTTTCTGATCAGGCCATACCTGATCTCCAGGACCCACCCAAAAGCTTCTGGTATTCGTAAACCAAGGCTCATTGTACATTACTAATAAAGCTAGAACCTCTCCGGAAAGAAAATAGATGCATTTCCAAGCTGACTCCTTGAATTTGTTTATCTTTTTTTGACTCTCGTTTGGTGAAATACCAGTCTTTTCTTGCCCCTTTCCAATGACAATTTTCCTTGCTATTCTCTACATAATTTTCAAAGAAGAATTAATTAAATTCAGAAGATACCTTAAAAACTACAGTTTTTCTTCAGGCAATCTACATCTCGAAAGGAATATTACACGGTAGATGTGATTTATTAAACATCTATGGAACATATAAAATTAGTTATCTACATAATACTCTCTCCAACTTCTTTGAATTCATAAATGCTGAACTAAATTCTAAAGGAAATAACTAAAAACTAACTCTGGTAATAAGCAATAATGGTTACAACTCAACTGAACTGAGAGTAACTCTGGTAATAAGCAATAATGGTTACAACTCAACTGAGCTGAGAGTAACTCTGGTAATGCCCAATTACAAGGAAATATAATAGGAAAGAAAGTGAAACAAAAAATCAATAAAAGAAAAATAAACAACAAAAACCTCAAAAAGGAACCGATCAAGGAAGAATCGAACGATGGGGAAGAAGAGAGCGAAGAAAGGGAGAGCGAGGAAGTCTCTGTACGCGGGAAAGGCTTCTCTCTCCCAATCTACCGAGCGCAACAAATCCATTGGAGACACCTTTGAAGAAATTATACTCAGACAAAGACCTCTCCTCCTCCTATCTCCTTGATTTCCAATTATAACTGGCCAAATAACTCGTGACTCGTGACTCGCTCACAACTCGTTCGGATAACAACTCGGATAAACTTGCTCAGATTCAACTCAAGTCAAATTCAGCTCAAGTTGTCCAGCTCGAATACTATTCGAGTCGAGTTTGAGTCAGGTATGACTCGCTCAGTGACTCGAAGACTCGACTCGTATATGGGCCTTTCAAATTTAGTTAGCATATTGTTCAGTTTAAGCTATTTTGACCTTTCGAATTGAGTTGCTATTTTAGCTTAATTTTATTATGAGTTGCTAATTGAGCTGATATGCGAATTAAGTTATTTGAGTTGCTGATTTGAGCTCAGTTGAGCTATTTGAGTTATTTAAACTATAAAAGAAACTTTTTAACTGAGCTGAATACGAGTTACGAGTTGGCTCGAGTAAAATTCGAGTTGAGTACGAGTTAGCATTTGAACTCGAATGAGACTTGATTACTCGAGTTAGCTCAGCTCGAATAACTACCGAGTTGAGTTCGAGTTGGAGTCGGCTCGCTCGAACTCGACTCGATGAACAGCCTATTTCCAATACAATCAAATCCCAGGATTGAGCTTCCTAGTCTATGTTCTGCGCAACCAGGAAAAAAAAAAAACCAAAATTAAAATGTAAAACATTTGTAGTTCTGAAGGATGTTATTGAACAGGATTACCCTTGGGTTTCAGTTTAATTATCACAACTGCCATTGAGCGTTTCATTGTTCGTTTTCTTTTGCTTTATTTCTTTCCATTGAAATTTCCTAACGTGGTACCACCACAAATTATACCGATTTCTTTATTACT
This sequence comes from Eleocharis quinqueflora, assembly GCA_964058865.1. NCBI lineage: Eukaryota > Viridiplantae > Streptophyta > Magnoliopsida > Poales > Cyperaceae > Eleocharis > Eleocharis quinqueflora. The sequence continues at coordinate 87,737 of CAXKVX010001342.1, forward strand.
AGAAATTAAATAAATAAATTATTTTAAAACAGAGATTATTTGAAAAGCTTCAAAAATAGAAAAGGTCGGTGTTGCGAACACCGTTCAGAAAAAATGGACGGTACAGTGAATATCGTCCATATAATTTTTGAGTTGAATATGAATTATTTTTATAACTAACCTGAAAAAATAAAGAATACCATATATGACTCTGAAATAAAACCTTTCACGATAATGATCCTATTTTATAATTTACGTTCAAACGTGTTATTTAAACCCATGCATTCAAATGGCACTTAGAAATTCAAACAGAACAAAAGGAAATTCTAAGTACCTCTAAACGCATACGTTTATATGTTAACATTTGAACGTGAACGTTTAAAAATACAGTCATTATTGTCAAAGATTTGAATCCAAGATTATAAATGTTATTTTTTATTTTTTTTCAGGTCAGTTATGAAAATAATTCAAATTTGGTACGTGAGTTGAGTTGTATTTTAATTCATGAGTTGGATTGTATTTAGGTAAGTTTTTGTAACAATTTCAGTTGTGCTCATCGAGACTGTAATTAAGTTTTTTTTATCGTCGCAAGTCATCGAGCTGTATACATCCGAGTCTACTTCCACCGCGTCGAGTCTGATTTGCGATCGGAGGAATGTGCATATCAAATTTGGCTTCGTCTTCAACTTATGTCTTAATTAGTAATTTTTATCACGAGTTTGCGTCAGACTCAATTTTGAATCGCTCGTTTCTCCGAACGCAAATCAGACTCGACGCGATACAAGTAGACTCAGATATCTACAACTCGATTACTTGCGATGATAACAAAAACTTAATTACGGTCCCGACGAGCGTAGCTGAAGTTTGTAGGAAAAAAAATGTTAATCATACTTAATATTTTTTTGTAGCAACTTCAGTTGCGCTCGTCGGAATCATAATTAACTTTTTTTATTGTCGCAAGTCATTGACCTATAGATATCTGAGTCTACTTTCACAGCGTCGAGTCTGATTTGCGGTCGAAGGAATGTGCACATCAAATTTGACTCCATCTTCAACTTATATCTTAATTAGTCATTTTTATCATGAGTTTGCATCTGAAATAATTTGAATTGTTTGTTTCTCCGATCAAAAATCAGACTCGACGCGATGGAAGTAGACTCGGATACCTATAGCTCGATGACTTGTGACGATAAAAATAAACTATTTATGATATCGACGAGCGTAATCGAAATTGTTACAAAAAATACCTAAATATCTAACTCATCAATTAAATTAATAATATTTTTATTAATAAAAATTCAAAGAAAAAGGCCTTTTGTTCTATTTGATCTCGACGTGAAAGGTCAGGGTTGGCAATCCTGGCCTTTTGACTTTTGCCAAAAAGGCCAGTGTTGTCAATACTAGTCTTTTCTATTTTTAAAGTTTTTCAGATAATTTTTCTGTTTAAATGTTATTAATTAATTTAATTTCAATTATTAAAAAAATCGGCAAATTATTAGTACTGGGGTATAGGGCTGTTAAATAGGTTGTTTGATCGTTTTTCGATTTGTTTCGTGACAAATAAAACGATTATGATCAATGAAATTTATTTTGTATAAATAACGGAATGGTTAACGAAAATATATTCGTGATAGTTTGTTTCGTAGTTTCGTTTGTGATCATGTATTGCTAGAATTGTTATGACTTCAGAGCAATGAGTTATGCTGAGAGAATGTGATAAGAGAGAAGATGAAGGATTGTTCGAAAGAGGAGATGAAGTATTTGATTCTTGTATATGATTAAATCGATCATCACCGGTTTTTGGTTTGCTTTAGAGTGATGAGAGAGGAGATGAATGAAGAGCGAAGTGAATGAATTTGATCGTTTTGATTCCTTTCGATCGTTTCCATCGTTTTCTTTAACAAATCAGTTAACGAAACAAAATTTCTTAATCGTTCATTAAACAAAACAGTTAACGAAACTACCTCTTTCGTGATTGTTTCACATAATAAATGGGTAGGACTTATTTTCGGTTGAGATGAGTATTTTAATTTTGGAAAAATTAGATTTGTGTCACTTTAAAACATCAAAATTAGATAACTAAAGCATTAATTTAGAAATTTGTCGTTTTGATTGAATAATTAAATTATAAAAAAAAAAGAAATATCATTAATTCCTAAAATTTAGAGCACAAACTTTTGATGAGACATCAGAGAGCGTCGATAGTTACTCTATCTAAGAAACCACCTCAATTAGACGAAATTTACTCACAATTTATAAGAGAAATAATTAGATTACGACAATTGCTTGGCTGTGTAGCTTCTCTGATTCGTCAGAGAACTGAGAGAGAGGAGAGAATCCAGACATCCAGTGGGGAGAATCTGGGGTATTCAGAGAATTCTTCTCACACTTTTTTTTTTCATTTTCTTTGTTTCTTATTTAGCACAATATGTGTTATACATACATACAGTTGGGAAGATATCAGTGGAGCAGAGATGGATTCAGGATTTTCGTCAAGTGGTTCAAGATTTATGATTTCTTTTAAGTGTTCGAAATTATTTTTAAAAAAATCATACATGATCATTTCTACAAAAATATTTCAAATATATAATCATTTTTGAAAAAAAAACTACAAATATATGATCATTTTGAAAAAAAATAAAATCAAAGGTGCAACTAATCGCTTTGGTGCATGTGGATCCGCCCTGAGTAGAAGAGAAGAGAGGGTATTTTAGGAATTAATGTTTTTTCTGTTTTTTAATTTAATTATTCAATGAAATAGCAAATATCTAATTAATTGAGTTTAAGGTGGCACTTTTCTAAAAAAAAATGGACGGCAATTTTCTAAGTGGTGTTTTGAAATGGCATAAATATAATTTCCCCTTTTTTGTTCTTTTGAATCAAATAGAAAATATAAAAAATAGAGCTCTACAAACTACAATACAGATGAAATTTTGGGAATATCTTTTTACTATCTATTAAGTTCATTTTGTCCATTAATGTAATTCAGGCAAAGTTTGAAGGCAACAGCTTGAGAGCTACTGCTATGGTCACATGAAAGAAGCTCACTAAATATTTTATTTGTTTAATAGAAGGGATAAAATGTCCAAATCATTACGTGCCTGTTTGGCGGTTGGGAAATGTTTATTTTATAAAAAAATAATTCCCTTTTCAATTGTATGCTTTCAATTTTTTAAAGAAAAACGCTAAGTCAAAGTAGAGCAGTGCTGATTGCATATATTGTATATTTTCATAAATAGCGACTGATTCATAAATAGTCATTTTAGTTAATAACTAAATATACACAACGCTATCTTTTTTCTCTCTTTCTTTCTTTCTGGGGAAACAGCAACTGGAAAATGAGTCTGGCATGGTTGATTTCGTGATCACAAAATGCTCATCTCTAATATAAATTATCTGAAAATTGTACAGAACAACATTGAAGAAGTCAGAATATTATGAAAAGCAATGTTTGTATTCAGTACAACAGCTGTCATTGGACGTAGCCACGTAGGGTTGGGAACTGAAATAATACACAAAATAATTGCATCGTGGAAGTTGTCTTGAATAGTTGAATCTAGTTGAGGCGCATAGTGTCTTAACAGTACAGCTCAAATTAGAACAACAACAGCACCAGTTTGTTGAAAATAGGCCATATTGACAGTTGCTCGCTAATGAGTAACAGTTGCATGGCAACTACTCAAAAGGACTATTGTCTCTAAATTGGTGTTTTTCATACCAACTTAATTTGGTAATAAAGCAATCGATATGATTGGTCGATAATTGCGTTTTCAACACTTCCCGCAGTACAAAATGATTATTTATAACTACCATGGTTCATGCCCATAACCATCCCCTTTTTTAAACTTTTTTTTCTTTTGGAAAGATCATATCCCCTTTAACTGTTACATATGGTATCAAGACGAAAGGATGCAGGAGAGAATTGGAAGGTTTCAGGAACAAATATTTAAGTCTGAACACACCATAATATTAAGTCTGAACACACCATAATATTAAGTCTGAACACATCCCAGTTCAGTTCATAACATATCACCAGATGCCCAAACACAGGCACATACACCAACCATGACAACAACAGCAACCATAACAACTTTGAAACAAAACAAAACACAAAACAAGCCCAGCAACAACAATAAAAAGAAAAACAGAATTAGAAATAGAAATAGTGAAGCACCATGCACACTCCCACTTAAGAGGAAGAAACTATTCCTCCTCCGACTCCGACTCAGCATTCTGGAGCCACTCAACAAACGGTTGCACATTCTTCCAGATAGGTGCTTCTTTGTTTGAACCAACCACACCACCATCGTACCACTTGGTAATAGTTTCCTCTTCGAGCACATCAGCATCATACAGATCCTTTGTGGCAAGAGCCACCTCCTTCAGTGCCTCTGCACTGCACTTGCCACAAAACTGCTCTATTGCTCTCAGCAACCACATCTGTGACTCCTCGTCTTTCACCACAGCCATGATATATGGCTTCTTCTTCATCACTTCTTTTGCAAAACCTTTTCCAGCCCCATCAAAAAGAGCTTCAACAACTGCATTCATAATCTCCTGAGGAGTGCCTGCCAGGCTGCCAACGCAAGACTTGAGCTCACTTGGTTTCATTCCCTCACTCAACTTGTTCTTAAGTTCAGATACAGTTTTTGATAGGGCATCTTTCTTCTCCCGCTTAGGCGGCGGTGGTTTCTTCTCTTCTGTAGTGGTGAGCACAACCATCTCAGCAGTGACAGCACTGAGCTGCTCCCTCATCCTCTGCTGAGCAGCAGCAGCTGAGGTGTCAGTCTGCCATTCAACATCATCTTCTTCTCTCTCAGCAGGGACCTCAGCATCACCGGCCTGACTTCCACCTGGAGAGTTCTCCTCGTCAGACATGTTTGGCTTCTTCTTAGAAGTTTTGGTAGTAGCAGTGGCAGTTTTCTTCTTGCTCTCTTTCTTCAGCTTCTTCTGTTCCTCGTCAATGGCCTCACCCTCTTTGAGCCGCTCCTTCTCAGCACGCCTTAGTGCCTTTTTATCCTTTGCTTTCTTGACCTCAGGTGGGTTTTTTACAATGAAACCTGTCAGCTTATCACGCATGTCCACATCAGATATGAACCCACAAGCAGCACACTTCAGACTTATCATCTGGCTCTTGGAAATGAGGATGTCAGTCTCAGGATTGCCGCACCCATAGCACTGCACGTACTTCTTTATGAAGTTCTCAAGAAGATCAGCCAGTTTGGCAGTGTCATGGGCCCCATTGACAAGTGAGGTCCCAGTCTTCGCATCAAACTTTGACTGGGCCCCCAGCTCACACCCAAAGTACTTAGTAGTGTACGAAGCAGGTCGTCCCAAGGCCTTGGCAACATCAACCATGTTGACGATGTTTGTCTTGATGCCATTACCACGCCCTTCAATTTTTGTGACCATTCTTGGCATCTTGTACCGGTAGAAGGCATCATCGCTGTTTGCAGCGCCAATGTTTTGGAGAGCCATGTTGCAAAGCGGCAGAAAATATTTCTCAGATGTAACTTTTGTGTGGGTTGGAGGAGATCAGGCTAACAACTGGAGAGGATGTGGACTGGAGGTAATGTATACGAGTGGGGAGTTCGAAAGTGTAAACAGGCTTTTTCCTGGAGGCGAGAAAATACTCGCCAAGAAACCCGATTGATCCCAAGAGGAACAAATAGGCATGCCCAGACATAAAAAAATCTCTGCACGTGACACCCTCCACTGTTGCTGCCTCAGGAATTCAAAATTAGATTTATCTGTTGCTCACTGGAGGTGACAAAAAATAAAAAAAAAATGTCAGAAAAGAATTTTGATGTATAACAAAAGGGAACAGAAATAATGGTCATTTCAGTGGTTCAAGACATTTGGTAAAGTTTAAAGCCATTTTCTGTTGTGAACTGCTGTGAAGGATCACACTTGGATGTACTATTACAATGGAACAATTAGAAACACAAAAATTAGTAAGTTCAATATATCAACACCATTATTTAATTAGCAGAAAATTTACACATACAAACAAAAAAAGCCATAAAAGGATTATTGTGCTATGGCTGTACTATTATATTAATTACAAGATCATAGGATTTCGTTATAACTTCAACAACTATGTCAAACCATGTAAATGAATGTATCAAATAGTTATCAAATTAACATATAAAGACCACAGGATACTGTTACCACTTCAACAACCATCTTCAACAATGGGAACATACATATAGAACAAGAATCAATCAGAATTATAAGACTTGCAATAAAAACAGCTGGGAAGAAGCATATACCAACTCAAATTTAAAATCAGACTTATAAGACTTGCAATAAAAATAGCTGGAAAGAAGCAAATACCAACTCAAATTTTACAGCCACTAAATTATACTATCAGCATATGTCATTTTTAACTTCAAACAAAACTAATTCTAGGTACTTATCAATATTAATAAATGAAACATTACATAACATTGCTGAACATTTTTTTTCAAAGTGGAAGGCAATTTAGACTTGACTATAAACTACTCAAAAGCCATATATTCTAAAACACGTCATGTGCTATTGTGTGTTATAGACCATTCTAGACCCTTCTCAATTTACATCATCCCACTAAACAAATCCAACCCGGATTCATTTCTTCAAAGTACAAAACATTACATAAACACATCTTCCAAAACCAGACAAGAGGAAAGGGAAATTTTAATATATGATGACGTCAATCTCGTTCTTCCAACAGATCTAGCTACAAATTCTTAATTTACTTTTGCTATATAAACGACAATTACAGAAGAAACTTAAGCTCTTGTTAAGAGCTGGAAACATAAAGGACCTAAACCATCGCCAATCAATAAATCAAGGGAAACAGGAACAATATCAATGGTTTGAACTAGCAAGAAACTCAAATCTATTTCTACCAACATCGAGTATATCTAAGATCTACAACCAGATCGACCAGCATAGATCGATTCTACCTATAACAAAATCAGATTGAAATAATACCACAAATCAATAAATAAACGGATGCATCGGATGGATCTGCTTACCTTCACAAATCGCCGCAAGCGAAACCCTAATCTCTCTCGATCGTGGATGGAATGAACTCGACACAGATAAAAGGGGAAGGGGTGGGTATTTATAACTCCATGAGAGGCGGCGAGAAGGTTCCTTCCTTGCGAAACCTAGCGCAGTAGATTGTTATTACGGGAGCCCAATTGTGGAGAGACACGTAGATATTTTAGGCGGATTAATCTAACCGTCGGTTCTAAGAAAGGAGAGGATCGGACGATGGATACTTAGTAGGCAGGTAAAGCCTGATGAGGTCTAGAATTATTGACTTTTATTTAGGTAATGTAAACTTGCACGGTATTTGCAAGATGGTATTCTCAAGTCTCGAGTATAAATTAGAAAATAGGACTCCTGTGTTTGGTTCCTTTTGCATACCATGAAATAATATTCTTTGAATAGTGTACTATTTTAATTTTTTTTTTCTGAAACAATTCTATATGTGAAAAACAGTTGTTACGTTTTTTGTTTGTTTTTTTTTGTCAGAAATGGAACATACTCCGATTTTTTTAATATTAGAAAAATTATAAATAAAAAGAAAGATGAATTAAAAATCGCAAAAAATAGAATAGGCCGGGGTTGCGAACCCCGACCTATTGAATTTTTTTTCCGTGCCCACTCCATTTGATTTTTTTATTAATAAAAGTATTATTAATTTAATCAATGAATTACATTATATTTAGGTAATTTTTTGTAACAACTTCGACAGCGCTTGTCGGAATCGTAATTAATTATTTTTTATCGTCGCAACCCATCGAGCTGTGGCTATTCGAGTCTACTTCTACCGCGTCGAGTCTGATTTGCAATGGGAGAAACGAGTGACTCAGAATTGATTATGACGCAAACTCGTGATAAAAAATTATTAATTAAGACATAAGTTGACTATAGAGCCAAATTTTAGATGCACATTCCTCCGACGACAAATCGGACTCGACAAGATGGAAGTAGACTCAAATATTTAAAGTTTGATGTATGGCGATGATAAAAAAAATTAATTATGATACCGACGAGCGCAACTGAAGTTGCTAAAAAAAATTATTAAGTATGATTAGCATTTTTTCTACAAACTTCAGCTACGCTCGTCGGGATCGTAATTAAGTTCTTTTTCCGGTCGCAAGTCATTGAGTTGTAGATATCTGAGTCTACTTCCACTGCATCAAGTCTGATTTGCGATTGGAGGAATGTGCATATAAAATTTGGCTCCATCTTCAACTTATGTCTTAATTAGTAATTTTTATCATGAGTTTGTGTCAGACTCAATTTTGAATCGCTCGTTTCTCTGATCGCAAATCAGACTCGACAAGGTGGAAGTAGACTCAGATATCTATCGCTGATGACTTGCGACGATAAAAAGAACTTAATTACGGTTCCGATGAGCGTAGCTGAAGATTGTAGAGAAAAATGCTAATCAAACTTAATATTTTTTTGTAGCAACTTCAGTTGTGCTCGTCGGGATCGTAATTAGTTTTTTTTATCATCGCCATACATCAAACTGTAGATATTTGAGTCTACTTCCATCTTGTTGAGTCTGATTTGTCATCGGAGGAATGTGCATCTAAAATTTGGCTCTATATTCAACTTATATCTTAATTAATAATTTCTTATCATGAGTTTGCGTCGGAATCAATTCTGAGTCGCTCGTTTCTCCGATTGCAAATTAGACTCGACGCAGTAGAAGTAGACTTGAATATCCACAAGTCGATGACTTGCGACGATAAAAAATATTTGATTACGATTCCGACGAGCGTTGTCGAAGTTGTTACGAAAAATTAACTAAATATAATGTAATTCATTGATTAAATTAATAATACTTTTATTAATAAAAAATCAAATGGAGTGGGCACGGAAAAAAAATCAATAGGCCGGAGTTCGCAACCCCGGCTTATTCTCTTTTTTGCGATTTTTAATCCATCTTTCTTTTTATTTATAATTTATTTATTATTTTTCTAATATTAAAACAATCGGAACGTACTTGAGAAAAAAGGAACGTAAGACTCTTTAGAGTCGATAATAACTGATGCTATGAATCTTGCGTCCATATCTGCTGTTGTTCTAAATGGAAAATAGGAACCTGTTATTTCAAATCTGTACCGTTCATTATAATCTACGGTGTATATTACTTGTGTTTAACATATTTAGTAAAGTTGTCATGCTTTAAAAGAGTCTCGTCTTTCTCTGTTATCTTAGTTCAAACTCGAATTCTCATCTTTGTCCTCCCTCGATCAATCCTTCAAACTCCTATACTCTTTTTTTTTTCCTTCTGCGACATATTAATTCAAGGACTGTATCTAAATGTGGCCCACTGGCAATTATTTCCACGACTCGTGTGCAAACACTGCCTCTCCTTCTTGTTGCTTCAATGGCATAGCATGCCACACTCGCCATCATTTAACATTTCCAAATCCCACCTATCTTCTCTCTCAATTGCTTAACTGGGTTTCTTTGTGCTTCAATTAAGACACAATTTTGTAAGTGAAATAGAAAATTCAATTAAAAAAGAAAGTGAAACTTGAAAATCAAGCAAGGCATGACTTAGGTTTATTTAATATCAATAGCTCGATGTTTAACAACTAAGTTTTTAGCTTGGTCAAAATGTGAAGTTTGATGTAAATTGTGCATCACTACATATAAGTTTCATATGCTGTATCAGTTCAGGCTCTTGAAATTTATAAAATTTCTCAAATTAGGCTATGTTCTTACACAAAAATCATGTTTGCTCTTATTAACCCTCCAAATACAAAAAATATACAAAATAAGGTATTTTTTTTTCCACAATGTCTAATTTTGCTAAGATTTATATTTAAAGGAATCCAACTTATAGTTCAGTAACACTGACTTAACTGCAGAGAGAAGAGGACAGTTACTTGTTCCTACACAGCTATATTGATTCCATCTTATTATACAATATAAGTTCTAATAACAGTTTAACATCCATTTCGTCGAGCACCTTATGAGCATGACCACACAAGATTCCCAATATGTTAAACTTATTACGATATTAAACCGACCGAACTTCGTTGCAAAACATGATTGCGATCGCCACAAAAATCATATAATTTGTGTTTTTGAGTTTCTTGAATCAGTGTAAGGAAATATGTACAAGATAATCTGTTGAAGTCTGAGCACGTGTCATTTTCGCTTCACGGTTTCTCTTGTCAGTTTACCGATGACCTTAATTGACACGTACAAAGCATTTGGATGTAATTATTTAATTTTTGCATTGTTGAAGTGCTTTCGAACATCAAATCCCATTTTTCCCATAGAAATTTAAGAAATTTCTTTTTTTTTATTGAAACATTTAAGAAAATCCATGCATCTCTTAATATATCAAGTATCAAATCCACAAGAGGAGCCCAATCAGTTTCTCTATAAGCCTTAATTTCACTTCACAAATGGGAATAATTTACGGATAAGGAAAGATCCATAGTCTTATAAGATCACATAGGACAAGATAAATGAATATTTCAAAATAATGGGGAACTTAAGACTTGAGAGAGAAGAAAGAAGATGAGATTCAGATTTTTTTTGCTCCCTGCCAAAATTTTGTCATAGTTCGACAGAAGGAAGAGACAAAGGACAATGTACTTCAGCTGTTCAACACACGAGAGGGGCAGTTCGTGAGAGAATTCGGGTAGAACAGGTAGCTACATAATCGCTAGTGGTTGTATCTGAATCGTTCATTGAAATAAACGGTGAGGATGTTCTGTTTTTCACTTGGAATGACAACATATATGGATACATGAATCTTACCGGTAGGCAGAGCCGGAGCTACATAGGCGGGTATTCTTGTATAGAATCTAATGATATTCTTGTTTTATATCATCCCACTCTGTATTAGAGGTGACAGAACCCGACTTATTTCGAGACTCGTTTGATTCGATATTTTGATAAAGTCAAAATAACTCAAAACTGACTCGATCAAATCCGACCCGAGATGATCAGTAATCCGAGTCGAAGCGGCACATGAGAGAACGGAGCTCGAAATGACCTCATTATAGACGATTCGTAATTCGAGATGACGCGACACATGAGGACTCGATCCCGACCCAACCTGAGGCGACCATTAACCCGAGATGAAGCGACACATGAGGACCCAAGTCTGACCCGATCCGACCCGACCTGACTCGACATGATACACATACAACTTATAAATCGATCTGATCCTATCTGACGTACATTATAATCTAATTTTACTAACAAATTAACATTAGAGAAAGTCAAGACTTAATAACACAATTTAACAAACCGATCTTGTCCAATTGAACTTAAAATTCAAAATAAAACTCGAAAGTTGTTCGTACAACCCGATTCGAACTCGACCCGATCTCATCCGATTCGATCCAAAACTCGAAAGTTGTCGATACAACCTGATCCAAAACTCGGCCCGATCTCACCCGACCGGACTCGTTACTAGAAAAATGCGACCCGACCTGAAATCGACCCAATATCGCCCGACCCAACTCATAATCCGAAAGTTAGTGATACCAGACGACTCTTAACCCATCTCGCAACCCGACTATTATCGCATACAAACTAATCCGATCCGGCCCGACACAAATCTGCCCGACTTGCCACCTCTACGCTGCATTCTTGTAATGTTTGTAATATATCTTGTATAAATTTTTCTTTTTTTCTTTTCACCTCACAATAAAAAGTTCTTAGTCTATTCCTTTATTTTCTTTCTTACATTTTTTATATTTTTACATCACTGAGCAGTTTTATCTAGACTGTTTTTTATATATTACCAGCATCGATCTGACCACCATCTCATTAAATTCCTCAACACAGACCAGGATTTTTCATACTTAAAACTAGGGTTTGAGGACTGATGCTTTCCACCTCTTTAAAAAAATATAAACTTTGATTTAGGACAACCTCATGGAAATAAAATAAAATGTTCAACAAGATGTGGACGAATTCTATTGATTACCTCGGACGTGAGAGCAATAAATGTTAATTGACAAGACTCGTTTATCAGATTTATATATTATTATTATAATTATTATGTCAGGTGGCACTGATATAATGATATTATTATAATTATATTATAATTATTTTATATTATAGTTATATTAACGGTTCGGGTACATTAGTTCAGGTCGGGTTAAAATTTTGATTTGGTAGCAACTCATCTTAACCCAACCAACCAGTTTTGAATATTATTTTATATTTTCAACAATAATTATTAATTCTTTTACATAATAAAATAACTTACTCATCCATGAAATTCAATTAATGACTAAAATATATAGTGCTTATTTATATTTCCAATGTTACTTTATTAAAGATAGTTTTATATTTTTTTTTTTATGAACAACATGATTATCAATAAATTATAAGAATGTATTCTTCTTGAAATTGGTAGAAGTTGAACTTAGTATTTAATTCATTGTTATTAAATTATTTTTATCTAATTGCTATGTAAGTTATTTTTTTATTATTTAGTTATTAATATTAAATTTGGTACCTAGTTGACTCGAATATCTACAGCTCGATGACTTGCGACGATAAAAAAACTTAATTATGATCTCGACGGATACAACCGAAGTTGTTACAAAAACTTACCTAAATACAACCAAACTCATGAATTAAAATATTAATATTTTTTAATAATAAAATATTTACGTACAAAAGTTGAATTATTTTTATATGTGGCCTGAAAAAAGAAAGAATAACATTTATAATCCTATATTCAAATCTTTGACAATAATGACTCTATTTTTAAACGTTCACGTTCGCATGTTAACATCTAGACGCAAGCGTTCAGAGGTACTTAGAATTTCGTTTTGTTCTGTTTGAATTTCTAAGTGCCCTCCAAATGCATGGATCTAAATAACATGTCTGAACGTAAATTATAAAATAGGATCATTATCGTCAAATATTTGAATTCAGAGTCATAGATGTTATTCTTTATTTTTCAGGTTAGTTATAAAAATAATTCATATTCAAATCAAAAATCAAATTGACATTATTCGCAATACCTTTTCCCTTTTTTTCTGGACAATATTTACAACACCAATCTTTTCTATTTTTAGAGCTTCTCAAATATTCTTTCTGTTGAAAATAATTTATTTATTTAATTTCTAATATAAAAAAAATCGGATCAAAGTTGCACCTTTTTAATTTTAACTCATGTAACTCGCAAAATCCGCATATGAATAAACTAGTTGGGCTAGGTGGTTTACAGGTGGGTCAATTCGCAAAGTTTTTAAAACTATTATAATTGCATTTATTTTAAATTATGACAAAAATGCATGAATACGCATTGTATAGCCGTAATATTAGGTTATTTTTCTATTATGTATAAGTGGAGGTGCACGAATTGAAATTGGTTAATTTGATAATATTGACATTAGTTTTCTAAAAATTCATAAAAAAAATAGGAAAAACAAATAGTCATTCTTCAGCTTAGATGGCATGAAATTGAGAACTTAATCTATCTATAAGTTTAAGAATTAATATGTTTATAAAATTTTCTACTTTGTAAATTCTTATTAATTTATTTCAAAGTCTATTGGCAAGATTGTCAAATTAAAAAACAATTGTGAAGCTTTTCCTTCTCTTGTACATTACAGAAAAAACAAAAATTATCCACTAAAAAATTAATTGATTAATATATATTAATTTATGAAGATGAGAAACAGACTTAGAAAAAAATTTAAAAATTTGGTTCTTCTTATAAAAGGTTCAAGTTTATAACCCAACGATCAAAACATGGTTAACAAAAAATAGAGTTTTAAACCCTTCATATTTAAAAAAATAAGTACATATTTGATGCAAACGAATCGAAATACACCAAGAATTTACACTTTTTGTAAAATAAAATGAAATCATTAAATACAAAATTGCTCTTTTTTATTATTTCATATTGTTGGAACAGATCCAAGTATTGTATTTAAACTTTAAAGTTTCATTAATTATGAGAATTGAAATTAATGAATCAACCTAATATAATATGAACTTTCTTTAAACCAACTGTTAGGCCAAATCTTCAAACCCCAGAGGCTTACATTAGTATAAATAATACCCCTATCCAACAAATATTATCTCATTACATCTCAACTTTTTCTCTCTACTTAAAAAGAATTCAATATATACATCAAACATCTGATGGCATTTTTTCATCTTTTTTCTGTCACTCTTCTCATTTTGCTTTTCCTTGGTCCCATTCAAAGATGTGTTGTAGCTGATAACGACTCTTTGTTGCCCGTGTTTGAGAGATGGATGAAGGATTACGGTCGATCTTACGGGTCACTAACCGAGAAGCTGCAACGCTTTCAAGTGTTCAAAGACAATTTTCAATTGATTGAATCTATCAAAACTCAACCAGGACTTACATTTACTGTAGGTCTTAACAAGTTTGCAGATTTGACAAATGAGGAGTTTTTGAAGAGCTATGCAACATACAGAACCAGTGATTCGTCAAAAAGAACGTCAACTTCATTCCGGTACGCGCGTTCGAGAATGCCCCGTTCGGTTGATTGGCGTGCTTCTTGGGCAGTGACTGCCATTAAAGATCAAGAACATTGTGGTAAGTTATTGAATGACACTTTAATACAAGTTAATAAATAAAACAATTCTAGTTCTGAATATATATATTAGGTGATTAAGTATATTAATTGATAAACACTTGTAGGTTCTTGTTGGGCATTTTCAGCTGTAGCTTCGATTGAGGGGATAAATAAAATAAAAACGGGTAACTTGATAAGTCTATCAGAACAAGAATTGATCGATTGTGATACAGAAGCCGAAGGTTGTCGTGGTGGATTCGAGTACGACGGTTTTAGGTGGGTGGCGGAAAATGGAGGCATTACAACAGAGGACAACTATCCTTATATTAGCGGTGTCACAAGACAACGAGGTTCGTGTGATTATAATAAGACCGGCAATTATGCAGCCACCATTACCGGTTTTGAGTTTGTTCCGCCTTCTAATGAGTCGGCTCTCGCTAAAGCTGTCGCTAATCAACCCGTCTCCATCGCAATCGATGCAACCGGTACTGATTTTCAATTTTACTCCGGCGGAATTTTCAACGGTTCATGTGGAACTGATCTTAATCATGCAGTTAATGTAGTTGGTTATGGCAGTTCTAACAGAACGAGATTTTGGATTGTGAAGAATTCTTGGGGTACATCATGGGGTGAATCTGGCTACATACGAATGCAAAGGAAAATTTCTAAAAAATCAGGTCTTTGTGGGCTCGCCTTGGAACCCTCATACCCTACAATATGATTTGGAAAAAGATTTATAATTATTATGGTGTGATTTGATGAAATAATATATGATTAATGTTGTGGTTGAATTTTGTATTGTATTGTATTAAATTGTATCATAATAATTAATTAATTATATATTCGTGATTTGATTTTTAATTTGCAATTGGTATTCACTGCAATAAGTTTGGATACATATTACATATATGCATTTCAATGAATAACAAATATGCACCGACAATCAAGTTCTATCTAGTGTAGTGGTGATGCACAAAGTCTCTATGAAGAGATCTGGAGTTCATATGGAAATCCATATGAAATAAAAAAAAAATATGCACCGGCAATTAAAAACCATATTTTCATATGGAAAATCCATATGAAATGCGTCTTGTAAATTCGTTTGGAAATTATTATCAGTGGCCAGTTGTCAACATGAATCTGTGTCGCATTAAATAATACTCTTAAAGAAATCAATATCAAAATTCTTTATAAACATCTTTTTATGTACTTACGTACATATATACCTTCTATATTAATTTGATCGACCCATGAACATACTGGAAAATAAACTAAATTACTAATATCATTCAGTTTTCTCTTGACGAATTAAACAAATAAGCACTATTTTTTTCAACAATTACACTTTGATTAATTATAATTTTTAGATCTTTTTTATTTTTGGCCTAAGTATATATAGTTTTTACTCGACCCATGTCCCTCTTTTTCTCTGATCAATTATCAAACTTAGATATTGCCAAAACCTAATTTTAGTTAATACGGAGGTTCTGCAGTCAAATTTTGAATATATATAGCATTGTGTTAAAATACTAATAATTTTCATCCATCTAATAAAATAACAAAAACATATTAAAAACTATAAAATTTGATCACTAAGTAGCTTTTAGCTTTTAGCATTGAAAATATTTTCAACGTTCCGAATCGACAATTTACACTTGGTATTTCGAAATACAAGTCTAAAGTATATATATGCAACTTTTATTAAGTATTTTAGTACAACTCTATCGCTTTATATATATATATATATATAGAGAGAGAGAGAGAGTTAGGCTATGGTACTTACGTAAGCACCAAGCTTCACCATACTTACGATCAAATTTCAAGTATCAAAATGCAAATTGACGATCTGAACCTGTTGAAAATGTTGTCAATGCTAAAATCTACTTAGAAATCAAATTTTATATTTTGGTAGCCTGACTCTATATATATATTAATATATGAGAAGAAATTATTCAATCCACTGGATTCACCAGTTCTTTTATGTTTCTATTCAATTTTGTATTGCAATGCCTTCATTTTCTGTAGTTCTTTCCTTAAGAGTTTATTTCAGCTATGGCTAGAGCCATTTCATCTGGCTCATCTTCTTCTATTACCACTCCTTTGCCTTTGGTTACTATGTTAAAATATTTGAGATATTGGTTGTGGCACATGAAGGGTTTTTGCCAAGTTCGGAGAGGAATTTACACCTTTTTTTTAGAGATGTTTTGAGATGGGTTTAGATGATTTTTAAAAGCTGGTTTTATTGAAGGTGGGGGTGCAAAGGCCTTGGAAAGGGTAATTAAAATGTTGCCAGAATTAAAGAATTAATTATAGGAGTAGAAGCTGTGGTGTTGGATGTAGCTGAAGGGATATGTCTGCCATATAGTGCAATTTTTATTTTTGCATTCATTTGGGCTCTCAATTTGTCTATAACAGCCACCACATCTTGAGGTGACCAATCCAGTAATAGTTTAGAGTTCTCAGATTCCACCTCAATTTTAATCTTCATAATTTATTTAGAAGAGTTAAGTCTGATTACATCTAGCAACAAGTGAGGAGGGATCAAAACATCACCTAGTTCTACCATTACTCGAGCCCACCTAAGATCATTCCCACTAAAAGTGTTCTGATCTCTATCAACTAAAGTATCAAATGTCAACAATGGTGTCTAACATGTGAATATCTCTCATATCATAGGGGAGATCATGCAATCGAACCCAATGTTGGACCAAATTAGATTTCTAGAACAATTCATTAAAATTGGTCGATACAACAAGAGAATAAGGTCCCAAAACACAGGTACCTGATGCTATGATTCTTCTTGCCCAACTTGGAGGTTCTTCAGTAAAAAAACGGTGAGAAATCAGCAATCGAGCTACTATCTCTGGAGCTTCTATACCAACAGGAACTTGCACAATTAAACTGCCAAATGCCCAAGATACCTACATATGTAACAGGAGCTCTGAAACGGTCATGATTTCTGATCTTGAGCAGATCTGGCAGAAGTTGGCCCCTTCAATCATTTTGGTTACTCTTCTGATGCTCTCCAAAAGTAGGTGGAACTGTTGTGGAAATAAAGTCACTGAGACGATGCAGAATGCTTGTCAAATACAGTAATCTTGAGTTTCTGGGATGCTTTTTGGCGAGATCAAAGATTGATTCTTATTAGGCCACCTAATTCCTCCATTTTGTCTCATACTAATGTCTTCATTCGAGTCACTGATAGGCAGATTTTGCTTGATAATAGCTGCATATGATGATTTAGAATCATCCTTGCCATATTTTTTGATTAATTGAGAACAATACTCCTTGGACTTTTCAAACGGAATTCCATGGGAAGGTATGGTTGGGAATCTTGATGATCTTGAAGGCAAATTAATGGTGGCAGAAGTGTCAATGGTGGTGATGGGAGTGTTGGCTGAGTTACCCATGGTGTATACAGGATGACACCATTAGAGATGGGGATAGTACCCAAGTGAAAATCAGTGGAGGAGGAAGAGAAAAACGGGAGAACTTTGCTTAGGAGAGACATTTTTAATCCTTGTTTTTTAGCCTCAAAATTACTTCACTTTTAATTAATTATTCTTTAACACTATTATTATCCAATTATCATAACTCATGTCAGATCAATGAACATTTGCTTCTTATCAATTGGGAATGAGATCTTCTAACGCCCAACAAAAACACTGTGCATGCTGCGTAGCAAATTTCAACCTTTGATTTGCATCGAGATTCGTGCAAGTTAAATTTTAATATATCAGACCCCTGAATCAAATTTGGACCGTCTGTAGCCTACATCGTGGAAAATCTGAATCATCCGTAACTGCTGCGCAGCAGAAGAACAACTTCCTATCAATTGGCGTCTGGCATTTTTTTTTATTCAAATTTTGAGTAATGGAGTCCTTACATATGAAAGGATAATTATAAATTAATGTGATGGATCATGGATATAATAAGAATTTTCCATGGGCGTTGACTATATGTTATAGAATATTTTCCCATATAAAAATTGTTAGAAACAATTCTCTACCAAAGATGCAACGTAGTGCACAGCTTATTACTGACACGTTATAGCTCATAATTGGATGAAACTGCTTAAGCATGTTTTCGTTATTTATTATTATTTTTGTAATAACTAATCTATCTTCCGATATGTGACCAAAAAATAAAATATGATAAATGTTACCTATATATATATAAACACATGCTTGTAATTAGTTTCATTGAACACCACCGTATATATATATTCCATTACTCCCTTTCTCTCCTTCATTATCTGTAATGTCAAGCTGGAATTAGTAATGAAATAATAGCAATAGTGCTGCAATGCCTGACTATATCACCGCGCTGATGTCCGTCGGCGTCGCATTGTTGGTAGTACTTAATCTCTTTCTTGTGTGGTGGGGCATGAAGAAAGCGCTTCGTTATGGCCGGCACAACAGCGACAGAGAGAAATTCTGAGTAAACAAAAGGATTCAACTTCATTAGAGCTCCACTTGCTGTTATCCATGGCGAAAGGATCATACCAACAAGGAATTTTCTTCTTTTTTTTTCCCAAAAGCTTTTCATTAGTTCTTGGATAGAAGGAATAGTACTAAGACATTATTTGGAGCAATGTAGTTCTGATTATGATGGAGCAGATCAGTTCACAGTTAACAGTAATTAGATTGTACGTTAGTACCTCCAAATTCCAAAGTTTTTCATTAATTCTTCTTTCTCTTCTCTTCTTGTTTTATATTTTGAACAAATTTGGTCAATTTGTAAATTTCTCTTCTTTCTCTTCAAATTCTACCTCCTTTAATTTGTATTTATAGTATCCATGTTCATTTGTTATTTTAGTTTAAGACCATACCGTGTACATGTTAGAGGTTTGAGCTAAGATATATTTGTGCTGAAAAGTAGACGAAATAAAAGAAAAGAGGGGGAAAAAGCAGAAAAAGAAAATTCCAAATCGTCGACTTTGCGTTGTACCAAGGATCAAAATTGAGATAGTAAATTTCTCGTAGTGACAGGAGTGAAGTTTAAGCACAAATTATAGTATTATTATCCAGGCCCATAAAGGCCCGGAAAAGAAGATTAGATTTTTTTGTCAAATGCTGAAAAAATAAGAATAAGAATTATGTTTATGATTCTTATTTCAAAAATTTGAAACTCACGGTTCTATTTTTCTTTTGAGTTCATGTTCACATGTGTTATCTAGACGTGTGTATTTAGAAATCAATGCCATCCGAGTTGACAAAGCAAAAATTTTATCAAGTAATTTGAAATCTGTGTTCACGTCTGAAAACGTGCTTTCGGACATCACGTTCACAACGTTGTCTGAACGCAACGTTCAAACCTAGTGTTCAAACATGAAAGATGGTTCAAAATTTTGCATCATACTTAATCATTGTTCGTTTGATTTTGTATCGTGAACGCATGCATTCTATCTGAAAGTGACGTGAACGCGGAAAAATAAAATTATGCCTGTCAAAATTTTGAAACAAATGTCATGAATGTAATTCTTATTTCTTTCATGACCATAAAAAAATTCAAAATTAAATAGCCGAGCTAGCACAAGATAAAAATGCCTTAATTAGGCCGGGGACAAATTATTAATGTGCTGAGTAACACGAGCAGTTATCAAATAGGAATGTAGGATGCCATATTGCCATTAGATGATTAAATTATTAATAAGCACAAAATATAGTATTATTCTGATCAAAGTGAAAATGGCTAATTGAGGCTGGTGGGTGGGTCCCATAATGAAATGCAGTCAACAGTACTTATATATACTCTGTATCAACCATGCACACTGCAGTACTGCACGCACAACAAAATCTCCACCAAATCACAAATCAGTATAGACCAATAGTTTCCTACTACTAAAATAGGGGTGCAAACGAGTCGAACATGAACGAACTGAGTCAAGTTCAAAATCAGCTTGTTAACTTAACAACAGATTTCATAACAAGCTTTGAACGAGTCGAACACAGACGAGTCACGAGCTAGAAATATTTTTGACACCCCTAGACTATGTGTTAATTAATATTGTGTAACTGATATTCAACTATTGAAATTAGATATTAATATATATCAATTAACTATTATATAACATGTGTGTTCGTTAACTAGTCGAACTGGACAAAGCTCAAGATCGGCTCGTTAACTTAACAAGCTGATCAGCTCGCATCGTTAGCTCGAACAACTCGAGCTGATATCGTTAACAACACTTTCCTTTTTAACATAATTATATGTTATAATGTGAAGTGTAAACCCATCTTATTGTTTCTTAGTAAAAGGAAATATACTATATCCAAAAGACCATTTTGATGTTGGCTTATCCGGCCTCATTATTCATGAAATGGATGTGCTAGGTTGGGACTAATTTCATTTGGGCAAAAAAATCAAAATCAATTGAAATGGATGGGCTGTGTTAAAACAATTACTGTAGACCTCTTTTGTGACACTTCTCACAAATTAATTAGCACTTTAAATTATGACCACATACTCTTATAATTAGACCCACAATGATCCATATTCATGTATTACATCCAGAATTTTAAAATTTGAATTGCAATAAGCTTTTGAGATTGAGAATATAACTGCCAGTTAAAACCAATTCAACCCAATTTATTTTTCTAATTTCAATCGCAATAAGCACCAACCTTTTCAATTCAAAATAAACACTTAGCATTATTACTGGCACCAGAATTTAATAGCAGGAAAGAAACCACGGAAATTACAAAAGCTCTTAAATAATTCCCACAAGTTCTCATAATGCTAGAAAAACTTCCATACAGCACCAAATTATTATACAGCCAGAGTGACCCAGAAACAAGCACAGTACTTGTTATTTACCATTTTTACAACCAGGCCGGGCTCCTCAAAGGAGTGACGACGGCTTTGACTTGGAGGTAGTTTTTAAGGCTGTCAATGCCCTTCTCTCTTCCAACACCACTCATCTTGTAGCCGCCAAATGGGATCGCCGCATCGAATATGTCAAAACAGTTGATCCACACTGTCCCCACACGCAGCGCACGCATCAGCGTGTTTGCAGTGTTAAGGTTGTTTGTGAATACTCCTGCTGCTAGCCCGTACCGGGATGCATTCGCCCTCTGTATCACCTCATTCAGATCCCTGTTGTTGGTAAAATGAGAAAAAAGAGAGATTATTGTCAACCCTTTGTTGTTTTGTGTATCAAACCAAGTCCTTGACAGTTTGGTGACACTGACAAGTAGTGAAGTACGCATTATTCAAGCGTGTTGCACAATTTGTTATTCCAAGGATTTGTTCATTTATATGAATTTCACATATAATCATTCAGACTCACTTGAATTTGAGAATGGACTGGACTGGGCCAAAGATCTCCTCTTGTGCTATAGTCATGTTGTCCTGTAAAGAAAAGATAAAAGAGAGTTAACAACATGCCAGCTATAAATTAATTGATTTATAGGAGGAAAATAAAACCATAATTCATATAGAGAATTACCTTCACATCTGAAAAGATGGTGGGCTGGATGTAGAAGCCCTTGCTACCTGATCTATCTCCTCCCGTCACAAGGTTGGCACCAGAATCAATGCCTAACTTGATGTACCGCAAAATTTTGTTGAACTGCTCACCATCAATCTGGTAAATATCAAAGTTTCTTTGTTATATTGTCCAGGTTCAGTTCTTTGCGCAACTCAATTGATACATTAGATTAATGACAAGTGGGGTCCTAATTGCACAGGTCTGGGGATTGCAATGCTATAATGCCAAACGACAACATGGGTGAAGTCACAGTATACCAATGAAAAACATAAAATTGCAAAAACTGTATCAAAAGTTAGTATTTACTTGTGTTCCAGATCAACAACAGCTAGTGATGGCGGAAAAATTGTAACAAACTCTGAAGTAAAATAATCATAGAAAATTCAAAAGGAATAAACCTGGGGGCCTTGTTCTACTCCCTTCTTGAATGGGTCCCCAACGACGCGTTTCAATGCACGTGCTTTAGATTTCTCCACAAACTCATCATACACATTCTCATGAACAAAAGTTCGGGATCCAGCACAACAGCACTGCCCCTGAAATGGAAAAAAATTAAGTTGAATTGAAAATCTGTATTCTTTAATTACAGTTTTTCCCCTTTGTTTCTTTGGGCTGAGGGGGGGTAGGCGGGTGATTCAACAATTTTTACCTGATTAAAGAAAAGAGCAAAGTGAGCGAGCTCAACGGCTTGATCAACATCGGCATCATCCATGATAATGAAAGGAGATTTACCTCCAAGCTCTAGTGTCACTGACTTAAGGTTGCTTCTTGCTGCCAATTCTTGTATAATTTTGCCCGTATCTGTTGACCCAGTGAAAGCAACCTGATTTATTTAAGAAAAAAGAAAGATAATGAATACATGTGGAGAATCGACAAAGCTATAAAAGAACATTCCACCATCCATTAAGTAATATTTGTTGCCCCTTTTTGAGGGAGGTTCTATTTTCCAACTTAAATCCCATATCTTTACAATGATGCAAACATTTTTCAAGCAACTATCGCAAGAGTCCACGAATTGCTGGCAACACAAAACTCGACCAAAAGGATCTTACAAATGTACCTTATCAACATCCATGTGGCTAGCAAGGGCAGCACCAGCCGTCGGCCCAAAACCTGACACCACATTCAGCACACCATCAGGTAGCCCAGCCTGAAACCATTCAAAATTTCAGAAAAAGATGTAGAATGGATAGAATCTAAACATGGAAGCTGAAATATTCATCCACCTCATGCAACAGCCTGGCTACATAAAGAGCCGTGAGAGGAGTCTGCTCAGCAGTT
Source organism: Eleocharis quinqueflora (assembly GCA_964058865.1). Lineage (NCBI taxonomy): Eukaryota > Viridiplantae > Streptophyta > Magnoliopsida > Poales > Cyperaceae > Eleocharis > Eleocharis quinqueflora. Next base: position 111,041 of record CAXKVX010001342.1, read on the forward strand.
TTGAGCACAATAGTGTTGCCGCAAGCCAGAGCAGGCCCCACCTTCCAAGCAAACATGAGAAGAGGGAAGTTCCAAGGAATGATCTGGCCAGCAACGCCAATTGGTTCGTGCAAAACCTGCACGTGATGAGGCCCGTCTGCTGGGACAATCAGCCCATGTATCTTGTCAGGCCATCCTGAATGAATGGCCAAAATTCATGAGTAATTTACAATTAACTTGCTTCTTTTTGCAAAAGTAAAACCATGACATTTTTTTGGTGCTTTTGCAAAGAACACTTAATATTTCAGCAGCCAATGCATACAAAAAAAATTCTTAAACTTATTACCAGCAACATCCACAGGAACTGTTGAAACAATGTCAAGTAAGAAATGACTAAAAAAAAGCTTATCTGAGGTAGACACAAAATATGCATTAAATTGAAATTATATGTAAATATATATAGTTTCCCTAACACAACTTGAATACTTCGGTGCAAATTAAACCAAAAGGCAATTACGGTTACACTACAGGTCTAGTAAAATAAGATAAGAGCAGAAAGAAAAACAACAATTTAATTTACCAGCATAGTAACGCATGATGCGTGAGACCATTGGGACCTCTATATTTGCTGCCTGCTCATAAGGTTTTCCATTATCCCACGTCTCTAATGCTGCAATGTCATCATTGTGCTTGTCAATCAAATCAGCAAACCTGAACAAGATACGTGATCTCTCCTGTAATGCAAGAGCAAATAATAATTATTTTCGGTAAATTTCACCACAATTAGTAGAACCTTTTTGTACAGCCAATCAAGCAGTTTTAGGAATATGTAATGTTTCTTGTATCTGTACCAACAACAAACTAGAAATAAGAATATGATGTAAAATTGTAAATCATATGTTTAATTGGATAGTTAAAAATTTTATTCTTTTCCAATCTACGCTATCCTTTTACCTATGCCTAATTTTTTCAGAAAATAATCATTAGCATCAAAATGTGTATTGTTTTGCACAAAAAGTAAAGAACTTATTAGTTGAAGTTTGTGAAAAAGGTCATTTGGTCATGTTTCACTTGGCCCTGGTTTTACAGATGGATAATACTTGTTTTACAGATGGATAATACTTGTACTAACAAAAAAAAGAAGGGCAATTATTGGGTCTCAAGGCAATCATGAGACATATATTAAGTCTTGTCTGTAAAGAAATCATAACAAAAACCAAGTTTAATCTCAGAGCATTAAGTAAAGAGTGTTCATACATAAGCAGTCATCTTCGGCCATGGTCCTTCATCAAATGCCTTGCGAGCAGCATGGACGGCACGGTTAACATCCTCTGCATCTCCTTCGGCCACATGTGCAATCACCTCACCTGTGCGTGGGTCTAGGGTTGGGAACGTCTTGCCTAGTAAAACCAAGTAAAATTAATTGTAATAATCTAGATACAAATATGATATATTTTTTTACAGAATATGTGCCAGTAGAGAGCCTTCTGGGGTTTCCTTTGATCATGCAACTAGAAATATTTTAATTAGCAGCATTAGAAATTTTTAAATGTGGCAGATGATAATGTATGATGAATCTAGATACAAATAACTTTTAAAGGAACTTTTCAGGTAAAAACTTCATATATACACTGATGAATCTAGATACAAATAAGTTTTGAGAACATTATTTCTGGAGAAGTTTCATCTGGACCTTGCAAAAACAAGGAACTGTGCAAAATGAGAAATATCATGGGTAAATCTGCAAAAAACATCCTCTGCAGAAAGTGAACTAACTTCCAACTTCATTTCACATTTTTTTCAGAAGATATCCAAAACTAATAAACTCTTTTCCTTTGCTCAACAATGATAGGGATATGAGGTGAAACTCTGCCTTTTTTTAATAAACTATTGGTGAGTGTTGACTGGAGATATTTTCCATGTGAACCTACAATCAGGGTTCACACTTTTCAGGCATTGATGCTACATTGATGTCTTGCAGGGGCATGCATGAAATCATTTTATTGGTACATGTCCTGTGTACATATCTGGTCAAACAGCCAAGTCATGAAAATATGTTTGACACTTTTATGTTGTTCTTAAGAAGAATAATTGACTCCCTTTTGATTATTTTATAGATCAGATAAGATCTCATTATTTCAAAATTCAGACTAACAATGTAACACAGTCAATAACTCGTTTATTGGAATTGGAGCAAACTGCATTAAATTTCTGAGTTGACTCTTTGCACCAATTGGTTCTTACTTCTTTTTATTTATTAGTTTTTTTCTGTTTCACCTAAAGCTGGATCAGATAATTTTACCTGAAGCTGCATCCACAAATTGCCCATTGATAAGAAGTTTTGTGTAATTGACTTGAACTGATGGCGCAATGGGATCTTCTGTGGCTGCTGCAGTACTGAATCTTTGTAAAATCCCTGGTGCAGATCCATGTGCTCTCTCTGCAAGGGGCGTTTGGAAGGACTAAAACAATCAGATTTTTCTATTTATTTATAAAAGAAAAAAAGGGGATATAATTTAATCCTGATCTCTCTTCTCATCCATGACGTTGATATCTTATCTAATCTAAAAAATTTGTATATCTTGTTTCAATTGCTTAATGGTGCCAACAAAAGATGAGAATTTTAAATCAACTGCTACAATGGCCTAATAGATCACTTATTCCAATTAGCTAAAAGACACTGATATTAGGGGAAAAAATAAAGAAGCGTCATCATCAAGCACTATACCTTCCCCAAAGTAACAGGTAAAGGTTGAAAAAGCATGGAAAAATAAAAAGCCTAGTAATTAGTAAAGTGATCAATCTTTTTCAGGTAATTCCTTTTTTTAATCTCTACCAAACACTAAAAAAAAAAAATCAAACCCCAAGTTAGAATTCCGCAAAAATAATTTAGGAAAACCACCAACAGAGAGAAATAACAGCTTTTGTGAACCTTTAGACTGATAGAAAACCTGAGAGTTTGGAAAATCAGAAAAAAAAATTGAAAAGAGAATAAGAATATAAGATAACAGCTTTTGGTGAACCTTTAGGCAGGAGAGAAGGGGTAAGAGTTTTGGGAGAGGCATAGAGGCATCGAGACAGTAGAGATGAAACAGCCCTTCGAGCCGCCATAGCTTTAATTATCACAAATCTTTCTCTCTCTGTGCTTCTCTTCTCTCTTCAGTAATGGTGAGTCAGAGAGAATATCCTGATATTTCTCTCCAACGCTCTCCGTCACCGTCTGTATCCAAGAAAAAAGGGCCACTGTATTTATGAATGAATGGAAAAGATATAGTGGCAATTTAGTAAATTTTGACTTTAACAGAGGGTACTTTTTGATAATGTGACCGAAGATATTGATATGTACCGTTCTTCCGCGATTTGACATTTTGGGTTCGACTTTGCCATTCATAATGTACCGTGCGAAAGAAGCAGTGGTGCGCAAAATATTTCTGATTCGTGGTTCGCTCGTGTTTGAAGGATTATATCAAATACCAGCGAATATAGTATTTGATGACGTCAATCTTTTTATTATTTGAAGGATTACGTCAAGATTCGTATTTTTCAACTAAAAAGTACGAAACGCGATCAAACAATTGCAAAATGCTTAAAACTCGAATTTGATTCGCAACTCTTTGAATCTCTGTGTTTCCTCTACGATAAGGCGAAAAATTTAAGTACATTATTCATTGGATAAATTAGATATTTTATTTAATTCAAATCATTCAATTCATTAATATTGACTCAAAATTATTTTCCACCTTAATCTAACAAAGAAATTTACATTAATTTTAATGAATTAAACAAAATCTTAGATTGAATGATATCTAGTGTATCCTGTGATAGTGATAGTGTACCAAAAATTTTGTCTAATAAGTATGAATAAAGTATTTCATATGATTTATTGCAAAATCACGTGAGCATATAATAATTAGTTCCTTTTCTAAAAAAACTTAAGTTAATTTCAGTATTTATATTATCTCTCAAATATCTTTTATGAAAGTTGAACATGTGTATCTCCATAAAAAGATGAAATTTTCATCATTTGTTGGACTTGTGATTCTTATATTAATATAATAATAAAGAGAGATCAATTACAATGTTTATATTGTCCATTTCGACAATGAGGTTTCAAATAAATTATAAAAATCTAAAAAAATAGAAAAAAGAATTGATAAATATTATTGAACTTATAAATTAATTGTGTTTTTTAAATTTGATGTTACTTGAGTGTATATTTAATGATCTGCCATGAAATATGAAATGATATTCAAATCCCATAAAATTGAAACACAACGAATACATTGACTCAATAAATTAAAATTTCATATTTTTCTATTCTAAAATTCTTATAGGTATTTGAAAATCAAAATTATCGAAAGAGACAGTCAGGTGATCTCTTCTCTTCTCTATAATAATAGTTAATACAAAAATATCTTACCATCAATATGAGACTAAATATCAACTATTAGTTAGCCCATAAACTTGCTAATTTGGTACAAAGCCGGATGTCTCATATATGATGCGATATTTCTATACAATTATTACTTTTTAAGTTTTAAAGCTCAAATACCGTGTGTTTATCGCAATTGAACGATTGTCGTTGGTACAAATTTGGATATCGAACACAGAGACAAGTCGATTTCCAAACAAATCATATCCATATTAATTCCAAGCAAATAAAGAGAATGGTAGGTGTTGAGTTTGGTAACCAATTGAAATGCAAACAATTTTATAAATAAATAATGCTTTATCGATGAACTAAGACCTAGGACTTAGGGTATACCGATTAACTTACTCACCTAGTCAAACAGATGTTGGTTCAAGTTATTGGTAAATGGGCTCGGATACTCAATAGTCGGTACCGAAATGGTGATTTCTTGTTTCGGTACCGTGTCTAACACAATCTTGAGCCGATGATTAGTCGTGCTCCGAGTTATGCTAGAGATTGTATCAATCTGTGATTAACGTTCTAGAGTTATGTTGATAGGGGTGAAATTAATGTTCATATTGTTGTATTTTCATCCTATCAATTGTGCTTCACCTACAAAAGTGTTGTAAAATAATTTTGATTAGCATATATCATCATGTCATGTTATACTAGAATAGTAAAATACTCATACATACTCTTATCAATCCCTAGATCCTTAATAACTATCTCTTTACTATTTCTAACTATCATCACTACTTTAACTTATTTTTTAATAATTTAATTATTTCTTATCAAATCCTAAACTGTTAAGTATCATTTTTTTATCAAACCCTAACAATTTAGCTACTTCTTAATAATGTAACAATTTAACAACTTAGCAGTAATTTTAATCTTTGTATTTTTTTCTCATCAAACAAACCATGGTACCAGATTTGATTTGATGTACCAAAAATTGATACATTTATCACATACTTGCAACAATAATTGTTTGTATAATGATAAGATTTTGCATAATAAACATCATGTTTTTCACTCCTTGTAGTAATAACTAATTCTAACTATTATAAGAACTATCAAAATAACAAAATAAAAAAACCACCTTAAAGAAGATGATGCAGACGACGCGACAAGAGGAGAAATACACGAGACTGATGGTGGACAGTGATGACCTGGCAGAGTCGATCACTCTCATGCCTAAGTCATCGAGAGAGACAGAAGAACACGAGGTGTGTGTAATAGAGATCGTTGATAACCTCTACACCTCTAGCATATCAGATAAGCTAGAGGTGTGGGATGGCCAGGTGGGAAGGAGATGGTAGAGAAGTTTGAGAAGTTATGGAGGAGGTCAGATGGGGAAGTGAGGGCAAATAAGTTTGAGAAGTTGTGGAGGCGGTCAGGTGAGAAAGAGAGGATTGAGAAGTTGTGAATGCGATCAGAGGAAAGAGAGTGAGAGAGAAGAGTCGTGAAGTGCTCTTTTAAAGTAAGGTTTGATATAAGACAACAATTATTTTAACCGTGGGCATAGGTGTAGCTACAACAGTGATTATTTTAAAGATTGTTTTTCTAGAGTTTTGAAAAACAAATCCTGAAAAGAAAAAAGAGTGATTATTTTAAATAATCGTTGGCGTAGCTCCACCTACTCCAATGATGATTTAAAATGATCTTTTGCCTTATCATCAGAGATTTTGAGCTACGCCAATAGTTATTTAAAATGACTATTGCCTTATTCTCAAAGATTTTTTTGCCCCAACAGTTTTTAATAATTTTTTCAATAATCATTATTTTATGAGAATTGTTCTCCTTTACGTTGTAGTGTAAAAATATTGAGTTTTAGATCTATGTTCGAAATCCAGTACTAATCATATTAATGAGAAGGATTAAACACTCTTCATAGTTGAATAATTCTGAGTGTTGTGCAGCTATATTTTGCTAATTTTAATTGCGATCAGGTGTGAATTTCAGAAATCCTTGTTGAAAAAAGGTTCAATTCTATTCTTTAAAAAAAAGCTCCCCTTGAGATAAAATTCTACATTATGGAAAGAAAAAAAGAAAAAAGGACAAAGGCTGCACCCGTAAGGCCGTAAGTCATCTATTGAGAAAGATATTTCTAACTTGTCTAAAAGCCTACAAATTTTGAGGCTACAAATAGACCATATATAGAAGTAATTTTTCAACTGGAACCAAAATGAAATTCACTAAATCTATAATACGCCAAATTAGAAGTCTTGTAAGAGGTGCCTTTATTTGTACGATCAATTGAAACCTTCTTCAGTTATCAAGTGTTTACAGTTTTTCTTATTAATAGAAAAATAAATAATATTTGATAAAAATCTATAATAATGCATGCTAAGTGTATTATTATTCATATTAAACTCTTCACATGCATAATAATATGCAATTGATCCGAAAAAACAAACATAGCAAAATACGTAACATGCATATATAACAACCACATAGTAATATCAAACTGCAAATTAAGTATCCTCGGAACATTTTCAAATATAATATTAGAAATAGAGTCCATGCACGTGGATTTGATTGGTACATATAACAAATAAAGCAAAGACCGTTTCATCGGAATCGGAATAGAAGCCATGTTGTTCTATTTGCTCGAACGGTTCGAATGGATTAAACAAGTAATAATCACATATACTTATTTTTATCTTTGCTCGAAAGTCATGTTGTTTTGTTTGAGAGGGACCCGAATTCGATCTAATACAGAAGCCTGTCTCTTTAAAATCGAGCCTTTAAAATCGAGCCTTTAAAATCGGAGTTATCATTTCAAATTCGGTTTAAATTAGTGAAATTCGTTTTTTTTACACTTTTTAAACCGGCCCCTAGGCAGCAGTCCGATTTTAAACACAACCTTTAAAAGCGGACGACATGGCCAGAAAGATTTGGACTTTGATTCCAAGACAAGAAATCAAGCATTGCATGTTCTAAGTAAAAAAAAAAAATTATTTTCTGTCTAATAGAAAATTCTAACTGAAAATTTTGGATCCATGAGTTAATTTATTTTATATATAGACTCATCTTTGTGATCTAGAAGTACATCCTAATTACTTTTTGTGATAATTTTTTTATTAAAGGTTCTCTTAATTTAGAGGACAAATTCAGCATTCAACTTTCTTATTTAAATGTTAAAGTAGTCTTGTTTCAGCATTCGCTAGAGCTTGAACATGCGACATTAATTAGCAGTACACAATACTTTTTTTTTGGAATAATTAATCTTAGTTAGACAAGTGAACTATATACTGAAGTACTGTAATCTGTGATGCATCGTACCAGTTGGTATTATTGCTCAAAGCATAGATGTTAGTATCTTACGATACGCGATTTGTATCTTACGATTTCATACGAGTCTAAGAGCGAGAGATACGTATCTTACGGTTCAATATAGTAGTGAAATTGAAGAATGAGTCACCATTTTCCAACATAAATATCTTAATATGCAAGAAATCTATATCGATATCAAGTAACACTTATCAATATATTTAAAATTACGATGATTTATTTAGTTATTTAGATTTTTTGTTAGATATTAATTACTATAATAATTTTGTTATTTTGAAATAGTTTAGTGTATCTTAACGACACGATACGATACAAAATTCACCAATACACGATACATTTTAGCATTCACTATCAATCTTTGAAAAGTACTTTATAGGTGAAAGGGTGACAGTTTAATTCTAGGATAAACATGGACTCTGATGGTACGTTACTCGATCGCTTAAGTAATTTATACACGATCTAAGCATTTCATATTTAAATGATTAAAAGAGAAACTTGTCAAGTCGAAATGCCTCCTAATTCGAGAGTTCCTATTCGCTCAAGAGCTCCAAATCTCCAATGACTAAGAGCTCATGCATATATATATATATATATATATATATATATATATATATACTCCAGTTGTTTTTACGAGCTCGAGTTTTGCTATTAGTTATATATTAATTAATTATTTTTTGTTATTCCAAACCACGTTATCATATTTGTTCTTTATTTATTTTTATTTTTTTTCTTGCTTTTTAGTTCCGATTTTGTTCAGTAGCGTGGATAACATTTCAATTTTATTATGTTTTCATTCTCTTTTCTCTAAAATGAATATTTTTTTTGAAAGAATTGGATACAAGTTACTGGAAAACAAGATCATATAACATTTGTGGTTATAAGAGTGATAAACATAAATTTGCATATTAGCGTTTACATAAAAGTTAACTTAAATTGTTGGAATTTCGTTAGGTATATTGTTATTTTGGTTTCAACGAATTGCTATCGAGATTTGAATGTTGTCTTTTTAGACATTTGAAATAGTTCTGAAGCAAGCAAGGTAAAAGAGAGCAAAGGAAGCCAATGTGACATGCAAAGTCTCCAGTTCATACCACCATCAGGGACAGCAGGCCACAACACAGTTACTCATAGAACATATTGCAAATCTAATCCTTAGTATGCATGATACCTGATAGAGATATAATTGGAGCTCATTAGTATAATTAGTTAATTAGTTTTGGATGTTAGATAAATTGTTTTAAAATTTTAGACATTTTATGTAGCAATTTTATGTGAGTTCGTTATGCTGATAATATATCTTATTCATTCTTTTTTCTATAAGTTTAGATATCATGAATATCAGAATCATTTTTTGGCTAATACTTTTTCTTTTTAGATCCACAAATAAAATCAGGTTCATAAGAAATCTATCTAGTATCTAAGAAAACTGAAACTCAAAACTAAATTTATACACGTACGAATACTTCAACAAACTAAACTAAAACTCACAATTTTAAATCGCTCAAATAAATCAAATATTATAGTATTATAACTCAAAAATAAATACTCACAATAACAACAAAGGCACAACATATCGATTGTTTGTTAGATTTTATAACTCGACAATCAATCGTTCTCATTAGTATTAATTATTTAGTTATAATTCTGTTTTAAATAATACAAAATTAAGTAACAATATATGTTTGTATATTTCAATAATGTTGATAGTTACTATTATAAAATATTTTGAAAAAAATAAGAAATATTAATCTTATCATTTTATTGATTATCCTCTAATATTCTATAGTCAAATAAACTTAAGTATTTGTCAATTTGTGTTTTTGTTTGTTAGATTATTTTTATATTTTTTATCAAAAGAAATAACTAGCCAACATTATGAATAGTTCTAACAATATTTATATGAATTGAATAAAAAAGAACTCATAACTTATGCATGAAGTTGTCACACGGAATGAACTACTACCCATATTAAATAGTTAAGAATTTCGGATTAATTTTTTCTTCGTATTAATGACGTGGGTTTCATTTTTTTGCGGCGTTATTCATTTTCTCCAAAGTAATATGCTATGAAGTGATTTACAACAAATAATAATTGTTGTATGGTATGTTAACCATTATTTAATGCTAAAATCGTAATAAATAATATAAAATGGCATAAAATATAGTAACAACATAACCTCCATGAGGAATTTTTTTTGTTTGATCCTTAAAAAAAATAAGAATGACATTCGTGACCCTCATTTCAAAAATTTGGCATTAATGGCTCTATTTTTTATGTTCAGCGTTCATACTAAACGCATGTGTTCGCGTTGAAAAAACAAACGACAAAAATTATTAAGTATGGTGCAAAATTTCAAATCCGCGTTCACGTCTGAACGTTGCGTTCAGGCAACGTTGTGAACGCTACGTCTGGACGCACGTTCAGACACTACGTTTAGATGTGAACGCATATTTCAAAAGTACTTGATATTGTTTTTGCTTCATAAACTCGAGTGACCTCTATTTCTGAATGAGTGCGTCTAGAAAGCACGTCTGGACGCTGAACGCAGAAAAGTAAAATCACGACTGTCAAATATTTGAAAGTAGGATCATGAATGTAATTCTTATTTTTTTTAGGATAAAACAGAAAAAAAATTCGCACCTTATTCAATGTGCTTTCAATTATAAGCACAAGCATTCCAAAGGAATTAGCACTAAATCATTATTCAGTGCGAACTAAAATGCCTCCTTGATGGCATTTCCTATTCATTCCCTTTCTTAGAATACCAGAACAAGTCGATATTACTGTCAGTAAGGCAATTCTTCACAAGTATTTTCAAATTAGAAGGTTTCACCATATCTTATTTCCAAAAACAAAATCTGAGATTGCTAAATATTTTAAAACACCCTAAACTTTTACATATAAAAAAACTAATTACGAACCCGACGAGCGTTGTCGAAGTTTGTAAAAAAATACTAAAAATACTTAATATTTTTTGTAACAATTTCGACTACGCTTGTCGGTATTATAATTAGTTTTCTTATCGTCGCAAGCCATCAGGTGTAGATGTTCGAGTCTACTTTCATCACGTCGAGTGCGATTTGTGATCGGAGGAATGTGCATCTCAAAATTGACTCAATCTTCAACTTATGTCTTAATTAGTAAATTTCTATCATGAGTTTGCATCAGAATCAATTTTGAATCGCTCATTTCTCTGATCGCAAATCAGACTCGACGCGATGGAAGTAGACTCGAATATCTACAACTCGATGGCTTGCGACGATAAAAAAATTTAATTACGATCTTGACGAACGTAGCCGAAGTTGTTACAAAAAATTAGCTAAATATAACATAACTCATCAATTAAATTAATAATATTTTTATTAATAAAAATTTGAACACTACAAAAGAGGTACATTAAGGAAATCTTGATTTCTATATACGCATGTGTCAGCTACGTGTTTAAGCTTTATACACGCGAACCCCACTTGCGTGTATAGGATTTAATTGTTTTTTTAAAACAACGAAAATGGAATCAAATCCTTAAACACACAGGTGAGAATTGCGAGAGGAGAAAATTTAGAATTCCAACTCACATTTTCTTAAATATTAAATTTTATATATTAATATTATTTAAAAAAATTGGGTACAAATCTTTCTCGAATAAAAAATGAATTTCTAATTGTGACATTGTTCCCTTCTATTTGAAAAATCTAAACATTTAACTCTACATCTCTACCTAGTGCCCATCAAAGAAATAAAAATAATGGACAAAATAGAACCAAAAAGGAAAGAGCAAAATATGAGCATAGTTATTGTAAGCAAGCAAATAATTTAGGCTTTGGGACCTCCTTCAAAAATAGAATTTTTAAAAATATATACAAAATGATTTTTACATTTGTAACAACAAAATTAAACAAATATTATTGTCTGACTAATTCAAAATGAGCCATCCAAAACTTGGTTGGTATACAAATAAAGCACATCTAGTGGTAGGTTTGGGCCTGAGATTGAACAAAAAAAGCCTATGGTCCAAAACTCCAAATTAATTTACCATTTTAAGCCCATATTTGTCAATTGTCCTAGTTTTTAGGCAGGAGAGAAATGATATCGAAACGATATCTTCCGTATTCATTTTTTATGGGTGTTCTCTGCATTCGTTTAATCTAGATCGTTGAATTAGATTTGAATGGATCTGATTTTATAATACAAATGCTTTCTTGAATCATACAATTGACGGTCAACCGTACAAATCTATTCGGACGGTCCAGATTAACGGATGCAGAGAGCACCAGTAAAAAATGAGTGCAGAAGATACGGTTCCAAATGATCGGTACAAAAAATATAATAAAGAATGGGACCAGGGACCATTATCTAATCTAATATACTCATGGTGCAACATTTATGTCAATGTTCATTTCCACAGTGCGAATGAACAATATTTACTGTTCACCGATACAGTAAAAACACTGCATTTTTATTTTTTTCCTCTCTTTTTATTTTATTTCCTTCACGCAGAAGGTTGACTGTAGTATTTTTTTTATTGATGCTCTAATTTAGATTCAATATAAATTTTATTGTCGTAATACAAAAGTATAAAATTTAACCTTTTCGCGCGAAGCGCACGAGCCTATTTAAATAGTTATTAAATATATCATGTCTGATCATAAGTTAAATTTCCTAATGTTTTCTTTGGTTCTTCAGAAAAATGATCCGTACAAGAAATTTAATGCAGAATTTTGGAACTGTGAGCTACCAGACTTTGCTCCAGACATGAGACATCAAATACTTTTCTCCGTACCTATCTTTTCTTTGGTTCTTCGGAAATTTTAATTTCCTGTTTTTTCGTTATTTTCAATTCTAGATAAGGTACCGTTCCATTAAGGTAGAAAGTCATAATTTATAAGATTGATGGTGTTGAAATGCAAGTTGTGTTGGTGAGATTGAAACTCTTTCCATTATTTTTTATTTTATGATAGAGAGAGTATTTAGACAATCGGGTTTGCTAATTATCATCAGAAATGCAAGTTGGGTTGACACTCTTAAATATTTTAAAAATTATACATAATTGATATTTTTCATCTACAAAATTCACAGTGTTTAGTTTCAGTTAAGTATTGACATTTTCAATTTTCTTCTGACAACATGACAGATTTTTTATCCAAGGACAAAATTTTGATGATTTTGTGACGACGATTTTTAGCTTTTTTTCTAAATAATTTTAATAACTTGAGATTGGAGTATTGTACTTGATGGGATTTTTATTCATTAGTGGTGATGACAGTGAAGTGTCATTGACTCAATGACATGTGGGTCTTACAGAAATAAAAACTTAAATTTGTGAAAAATTAATAAGATATAATTATCAAGTCATATCTAGTGTAGTGGTAAGACACAAGATCTCCATGGGGGAGGTCTGGGGTTCAAACCTCGGCAGAGGCAATTTTAGGGAGTTTTTTTCAAGTTTGTTTTCTAATTTCTTTGTGGATGTGTGTGTTGTAAACCTACGGACAATGAATCAAAAAAAAATAATAAGATACAATTGTTAAGAATGCACACGAAATAAGAGAGGTTGGACATTAGTAAATATGTGTCACATATGCAGACATGCCCAAATTTTAAAATTCTAAATTTGCAAGATAATTTTCAGAAATAAATCACAACAATCAAAATCAAGTGAATAAGAATAAATCAAAATAAATAAGATAACAGAGTTTCGCGTTTACATCTCAAATCTAATAAAAATGCTACTCACTCATGACAGAAAGAAAAAAAGAGAAACAAAATAAGACAATATAGATCATGAGAAAGAAGAGAGAAAGATTATACCAAGAACCTCATGACGAATCTCTTCTTCAAGCGCTCTTCTGATCTTCCAATCAGCCTCACGATCACTCCCCTCTTTCTCAGCCAATTTCTCTTTCAAAATTAGTATAGTATGAAGCATAACTCTTCGGAGGAGCATGTCAACATTTAAAAATGAGTCTACAGTTCAAAATTCGAATTGGTGCCAAAAGATACAAAATTCGCGAGGGGCGCCTTGCGGCCTACAAAGGCGCCAAGAAGAGGAGGAGAGAAAAATGGTAAGTCCCTTCTCTTGTAGGTTGGTATTGCACCCCCACAAACGAGGGTTTGCACCCCGCAATCGTGCTGGAAGTTCAGAAAATTTTGTTAGTACCGCTCCTTTGCTTTGATTCTTGCTTTGATTGTCTCAATTCCTTCTTTTCTACAATTTAAAACATTGAAACTAGGGTTTTAAAAAAATCCGGGCGGGTCTACCCGCCCGTGCCCGATCCGTACCCGTGCCCGGATCCGCGGATTTCGGATCCACGGATCTATCACCGGTCGGGTTGGCCCCAAATCCTCCAAACTCGTCTAAACCCGTGCTCGTGTAGACCCGTGCCCGACCCGTCCCAAGACCCGACCGTGCCCGACCCGTAGATCCGTGCAAAAATTCAAAAAATACAAAAAAATTAAAAAAAATTCAGAAAAATTCGAAAAAATATATATATATATATATAAAAATAATGTGCAATTTTAAATTCAAAATTTCGAAAAAAATTCAAAAAAATAAAAAAAATTCAAAAAATTCAAAAAGTTGGACGGATCCGACCTGACCCGCCCGGGTTTATCACGGGTCGGGTTGGGGGTTTTGGGTTCGGACCCGTGCATACCCGCCCCGTCGTACTCGTGAATCCGCTGTACCCGTGGATCCGTGGATCCGTGGATCCGGACGGGTCGGATCAACGGGTACCCGACCCGCCCCGTTTTGAGAACCCTAATTGAAACAGTAGTATGATGTAAATTATTAATGCTAATAATTTTATCCTATATTATATCTAATTTGATCGCAAGCGCACAACCTAGTCAGTTAGTACTCAAGGTGTTGAGTCCACAAAGATAATTTTATTTACTAATTCTAAAACATTTTACTAGTCTAAACACTTTGTAGTTTGTTCTGATTCAAGTGTTGATCAAATTAATGGTAAACAATGATGTAAATTATGGATCAAATTCAGATTAAGAAGTCTAAGTCTTAGGATTTCAACTTTTCACTCATTTATTCACTTACTCACGTAATTATGCAATTCTGATATAATGAAGGCTAATGTTATTAAGGTCGGTACCGAATACAATTTCTTGTTTCGGCAACTTGTCTAAATCAATTCAAGTGTCACTTTTAAACAACAAATAAAAATGATTCAGATTAATCAAATCCTGCAATATTAATTCTACGCTAAATATCTATTCTCCCCTTAGTACTTAGAAAGATACGAAAACACAGATTTAATTAACCTCTAGGTTACAACCTTTCCTTTTGTTATTTAGTGCTAACCTAGATATTCTATTTTAAGGTGCAAACTCTAATTTTGTAATTAACAATTTAAGCCTTTAAGATGTGAAAATAAACAAGAAATAATTCACAAACATCAGAAGCAAATCGATCAAATCGAGTAAGAACGTGATAATTTGAGTTCAAGTTTACATCCTAAAAACTAGAAGAGTTCTATTCGTTCATGGTAGAAAAATAAAAAGAAATACAAGATAAACTGATGCATAACATAATTAAATAGAGAGAGAATAATCTGAAAAACAAGATAACTCTATTCTCTTAGTTTTCTTCTTAGACTTTCTCTATGTCTCTAAATCATTCCTTCTTCTCCCTAGACTTCTCTCTCTAAATTTTCTCCAAAAATGTGTTCAAAATGAAGCATCAGATGTTATATTCAGATCTGAATCCCTTTTTAAACTCTCTCCAATTCAAATTCAAATTTTGCCCAAAAGACACCAGCAAAAACGCCTAAGTACTAGAAATTCAATGCACAATACTTAAATTGCGGCTCGCAATAGGGCATTTGCGACCCTCAAAGACCCACCCTCCCATACTTGTGCCCCGCAAAAGACTAGATGCACCCCGCAGGAGATCGGCTACCGCCCTTGTTCCCCGCACTCCGCCGTCTACACCCCGCAATCTGCTGGTTGTTTTCATTTTCCGCCTTACAGAGGGATTGTTGCTCCCCGCAAAAGCACCAGGTAGAGGGCTCGATTGTGAAACAGGTCAGATTGCATCCCATAATTCTCTCCTTCGACCCGCAACGCTATTGCGTGATTTGAATTTTTAAGGTAAGTTGTGCTCCGTAATTCCGATTGAAGCTCTGATTGTTGCGTTCTCTTCTTTTTGCATTTTGAACCATTTGATAGTAGTAATTCGAATTCTCGATAAAATAAGATAAATATTAATTGAAGGTTAATAGTTTTGATTAATTTAACGACAAAAATCATGCTTTATTTATACGTAAATTGCACTTATCATGGTATTTCGAAATCTTGGTGAAAATAAAATAGATTTTAATTAAAAAAACTACGAGTTATGGTTAATTCACAAGAAAACCCCGAAATTTTGTATATATTAAACACGTTTATCACTCACATCCCTTGAAGAAATTAAGTCTGAAAGATTGCAGATTAGAGATAACAACTGGTTTTGTCTTATGAAGAGAGAGAGGTGTAGGAGGATCTTCTAAGAGAAAGAGCAAGATATGGTTGATACATGCAGTAAAGGAAATGCTATTGGAGCTAAGAAGTCAGGTAAAGAACAAGACAATATTTTCCTTTCCAATTTTCAAATCAGTAAACATTGTTATTATCATTTTATTTTCGTATTTTATCTCGACTGAGATCAAGAGAGTCTTTCAATTTCAAATACAGTTCAATTGCTTTTTCGGTTCAAATCGGAAAGCAACGGAATGAATAGACTCTTTTCTCTTATGAGGCTTCAATTTTTGGTTGAATTTTTTTTTATTCATTGCTTTGTAGGACAAATAAAACAAAAATTGAACTTGAAAAATCCTTCTAAAAATAATTTCTGAACTTTCTCATAAAAATCTTGTGCATCATCACTACACTATGTATAACTTGTCAAGTACTTGTTGACTTAGCCTCTAATAGAGAACCTTCAATCATTAAGAAACAGACCTAATTTCTTTTTCTATAAAGCAAGGTTAATGTGCTTGACAGCTCTCATTTTATCTGAAAACTAAAAAATTTACAAAAGATAGCTACAAAATACATAATATTGATAGTCCAAATTTGCAGTACAGAGATAGAGACTATAATTCTATGAAAAGACAGATTTCATTCATGAAGAATAAAATGAAATACCTAATATTGGCATATTGCAAAGATGTCGACAATATTTCCCTTTTCAATTTTCAAATCAGTAACAATCATAATAATTTCTTTTTAATTTTTGTGTTGGTTGAGGTTCAAAGAGTCTTTAAAACACGGTTTCCTTGCTATTTTCGGTTCAAATCGGAAAACAAAAGTGAAAGGAACTTTTTTTGGATGAGGCCTCAGTTTGTTTATTTATTTATTTATTTATTTATGAAACGTATCTATTTCCTTGCTAATTAAATCTTCTTCGGTACACATTAATCACTTCTTCGGTCCAAATGGTTATTAAATATTAACCATTATGTTAAGTCTACAAAGTAACAACAGTTATTTTAAATAATCGTTGTCTTAAAATTTTGAAAAAAAAATAATTCTGAAAAATTCGGACCGATCATTGCCTTTACTTTTGGAAAATTTTCCCACTTTTGTCACGGTTGTTTTACAAAATCTCACTTTGGCCGTTTTTTTATGGGTGTCAGAAAGTGCGTAGTGGTTGGTTGGATAGAAGAATATGGTCATGGTCATGGTCATGAAGGAGGAAGAAAGTTGAGCCAAAATATATCTCTTCTCAAAATATAAATGGGTCTTTACTAAGGAATAAATAAAAGAGAGCATATACGTAGATACCACATTTGATATCGACTATCGATATCAATGTTATTATGCATGTTATTTTTTGTACCGAAATAATTATGCATGTTATTTTTTGTACTGAAATAATTATGCATGCTATTTGAGTTATTATACACGTTATTTTGTTAACATTCATAATAATTTTTTCAGTACAAAAGTAATATAAAATAACATGCATAATAATTCAAATAAGATGCATAATAACTTAACTAAATGTCCATAACAATATCGATATCGATAGTCGATATCCATACTTATCCTAAATAAAATATCCGTACTTAGAAAGAGACAAGAGATTGTCCTTTTCAATTTTCAAATCGAAAAGCAATAAAGTGGACAATTACTGGAAATACTTGTTCTTGCTTGAATTAAAATCACATCATCGAGCCTCAATTTTGCTTTATTTTAAAGACTTCCTTATTTCGTTAATTAAATCTCGGCTTGTGATATTGACACCACTAATTCTTATATTAACACCACAATTTAAAATTGTTTCAATTTTGTTGACGTTTTTGCCTCTATTTAAGAGCTCCTTCAGTCATATTCTTTCCTTCATTTACTTTCCTTGTACGAATAATACTAATGATCATGAATTATTATTTTCCTTCTTTTTTAAAGAATGCAACCACAAGCACATTGTCTGCCTGCTGATCTGTTATATACGGAAATGTTTTTGTTGTTTATTAACCTACTACATAAGTTGTTTAGGAATGTAATTAGACATAATTTTGATTGAATAGTGCTAAATTATATTCAGGGGCGGATTCAGGATTTCTGTCAGGAAGAGGCATATCTGTCATTTTTTTCAGGGAGGAACAAAATGATGCACATTTTTAAATGTACATGGTTATTTTGCAAAAAAAAATTGACAAACTGTACAAATACACAAGATTATTTTGCAAAAAAAAAAAATTCAGGAGGGGCTGTTCCCCCTAACCTCATGTAGCTCTGCCCCTAATTATATTTGCGCTAATATTTTATTGAGCATATGTGAATATAAATGCAAATATTTGATAGATGTTAGTACTTTAAAAGAATACATATGTACACATTATATATATAATTATTGAAACTTACTAACAAATATTATTAGAAAAAATGAAGAAAAATAAATAAATTACTTTCATGTATATATTATTTGATATCTATAGTTTTCAATAAAATAGTCTGTAAAAATGAGTACATTTAAAAAAAAATGAAAAATTAGGACCGAAAATTTTGATATGAACTTTTTGATAATTTCTGTAGTAATTCTGTATGTAATGTATTCATATTTAGTTGTTACTCTAAATCATTAATATATTGATATATGCTTATTCGAAATAAAAGTTATCTGTACCCAAATCCTCCTTTTTTTCTTTGTAGATATAGAAATTGATAAGTTATTTACTAAGACAAAATATATTTATAGAAAGTAATTAAAATTTACAAAAAATTGGAAGAGCGTGTATCAGAACTAGATACAAAAATGATAATATTTGATCCAACTGTTATTATACATGCATTTGCACGGGTTGGGTCTCGAGTCGGGCCAGGCCAGGTTGCGGCCTCGAGTTTTCCCAGGCCGGGTCGGATCCGATCGGATTTTGTCAAATCTCTAAATCTGGTAGATAAGAAACCGTACAAATATTAGTTTATTTTAGAAATCAAATACGTAGGGTGTCTAACGTGGAGAACAGCCACAAAATAGTTCAATTTCAATTTCGTTTAGTTCACGAAACAAAATTTTATTTCGTTCATCGTTGCGTTCATCGTTTTGTTCGTCACGAAATGCGAAATATCATGATATTTTATACTATGATTTTTAAACGAAATGAAAATTTATGTTTCGTTAAATGTTTCGTTCTTGTTCATACCGTTTCGTTTTTGTTTCGTTTCGTGACGAAAGATAAAAATTCATTTTGTTTTTGTTTCATTTAGCACAAAACAAAATAAGAAACGACAAAACGATATTGCGTAAACAATCCTGCAAATACTTAAAGAAAATAAAAAGATCACAATCAACACATGAGAGAGAAGCAACTTTTGAGGAATTAAGGAAGGCTAAAATCGTCTAAGAATTAAAACGCTTTACTGATGTGGTGTTAATATAAAATTTAATGGTGTCAATATCATCGTCCTTAAATCTCCTGTAGTAATCATCAATCACTTTTACTTTGATTCAAAATTTGTTCTTGCGTTCGAAATAAAATCACATAATGGGCCTCAAATTTCCTTGATTAATTTTAAGACGTCTATATTAATTAACTAACCTTTATCTTGTTTAATTAGTACTCTTTAATCACTTTTATCCGCTTAAATTTTATCTCTTAATCCACTCAACATGGCATAAATCAATAAACCCCTAACATAAACTAAGATGAATTATTAAGATTTTGCCAAACATGTCTATCAGGTGTTTCTTTACACCAAATTAATTACCCAATTTGGCAATTTGAGATTTATATTGGTTGAAGTATTTATAATTTCTATCCAGTGATGATGCATGTTCAGTTCATATGAAGAAATGCTTCATTTAAATGCCTAGTTTGCATCATGATATTTCTTTCCAATTTGATGATTTTTCTTTTTCTTTTAACAGATTAGTCCTTAAATTACGAGTTGTGGGTCTCAAGCTTCCCGGAGATTCTCAGCCCTGCGGACGCAAATTTGTGTTCGCAGGGTTCGGAAGCCGTCTGATCGCATCATTTTTCTCGCACGCGATTGAAAAATACGAAATTTAAAGAATTTGATTTGAAAAGTACGAATCTCAAAGCACATCGGACGGTTTTCGAAGACTGCGAACAGATTTTGAGTTCGCAGGACTACGAACCTAACCCGATCCCCTCACGCAGAAAGAAAATACTACATCAAAGACTGTTTTTTATGAATAATTACTTGTTTCATGTTCAAATTCTCATATACTAAAAACTAAAAAAAATCGAATTTAAATCAATATTTCTAAATTCTCATATATACGAGTTGTAGGTACACGATGAGAGGATGAAATTTCCTTTAAACAATCCTCACCTCACACGACATAGGCACATAGCAAATTTCAAAGTTGAGACTTCAGATTCCTACAAAACAGGATCTGCGTTTGAATTCTTCGGCTCAATTTCTTATTTCTTTGTTACACGTGGCGAACTCATAACCTCCCTGAAGAAATCAACAAGAAATTTTGCTCTGCTCCTAGTCTCCTACCGACAACCAACCAAATAATTGTTAATTTCTTGTAGACAGTACACATCTCTCTGTTATATTTTATTTCATCGTCGATCCTATTTTTTTTTAACGTACGCTGATACAATATCTTGTGTTTTGTCATTTCAACTCTCTCGCTATCACTGACGCGTCGGACTTATGCTTTGACTTTAGAGAACTTTTCTTTCTGAGATATCTCAGAAATAAAACACAAAACACGTATCTTTTTTCTTTTTTTAATCCTGTACTGTACATGCATGATGCATGCCGAATATGTATAACACTTAAAATGATTTTGTCTGATGTAATTTGACAACTTTTCTTTCTAGTCCTGTCGACAAGTCAACAAATTATTAAAGTTGGTGTGGTACATCATACATACATTGATACCTCATCTTCGTGTTCTTTCGAATAAAAAAAGCTATCTCAGATTCTCAGCTTGATATTTATATTTTGAAAAATGCGTCACGACTCACGAGCAATAAAGATCAAAGAATAAGTTCGGAATAATGTGTGTAAAGGGAACCAAAACCAAATACGAGCAAGTACATTTTATATACCTAATAACCACCACATATCAGTTGTATAATTTCCAGTACCTAAGTAAACCAAAAGAATACTGTTTTACCAACACCAACCAGACAAAACAACATACAAGTATCAAAGTATCAATACAAAACATCAATTACAAACTAGAATTCAGTATCTTTCACTCAAAATCACTCATGAAAAGATAAGAGATCAAGACGGCGGCTTTGGTCTCTTCCAAACAAACGTTCGTGCACATCTTGCCTCCATCTTTTCCATCTCTGTCAGGCTTTCTATTTCCTGAGTAAGTCTTGTCAAATTCAGAACATCCTGAGACATAATAAGATGTTATCTTGTTACTTATTTATGTGTTTTTAGTACTTCTCAACCTCTTACATACACACTCTTCTTTTAGGAGCTAATTTTTGAAAAATACTTGTGTTATTTCTTAGTTAGAAGGTTCCTATGATAGTTCAATTATGAGACATATATACCTTTCAAGTATTACTATTCTAGCATAACATGATAAGGTGAGCTTATCAAAATTAGTTTATAATACTTTTTTAGGTGAAGCACAACTGATAGGTTGATTATACCTATCGGGGCACTGGATGAAAATCAAATGTTTCAACTTAAAGAGAGAGATGTTTCTCGCCTAAAAGAAGGGTATGTTATTTAATCTATTTCTTCTTTGACATTTTAGTGTGCATTGTAGAATACTAATTGTTTGTTATTTTTATTTTTGTGTTTTGTAAGGGGTTTCATACCAAACGAGAAAACCAGCAATAATTCTTAGTATTTCCAAGGGACCATAGGCTGGAAATATGCAATTGATTGAGTTAGACTTAGTACTGCGATTGCGTCTTTTTGGGCTATGTTCATCTTTGAAATCCTAAAAACCTTAGCTTAGAACTAGTTAGAGATAAGTTCTGAAATTACATAAGACGTGTAGAGGTAAATAAGCAACCAACTTCACAAGCGTATCTTCTCGAGCAACCTTAGCTTTTTGAACTAGCTAGTGATAAATTCTTAGAATTTAGAAATTAGAAGACAAGTTCTTAGAGTTCAGGATTTAGAGTTTAGGGTTCATTTTTTATTGTTATCAGATTGTCATTTGCGACATATTTATAATATGATAATGTTTTATTGTGATATTTACAATTTGATTGTTGTTTATTTTATTGGTCACAATTTTATAAAAGATATATTGATTAGCAAAATATGAAACTAGCAACTTATAAAAAATACAAAATATTAATCTAAGGCAACAGTTAATAGTGCATAACAGATGCCTCATACGCACAATAAATAACGATTAATAATAGATAACCATTGCCTCAGTCGAATTTAAGTTCTTTTTTTTTACGACAAAACACCTTTGTCAATAGTTCTTCACATAATTCAGCAACATGTTATACAATATCAGTTGCATAACCGTTGATAAATGTATTTTTAAATGTTAGTATGTATGTTTTTTGTTGTAGTGTTTGCTCAGCAAGCCAAAACTAATATTCTGGAAATTGATTTAACTCAACTAAAACTTTACATTAAATTTATGTAATACTTCACATTAAATTTATGTTGCACGAGTAAGATGCATGTATTATATTCGATGCGATACGAATGCGACAATATAGCGGAGCTTAAAAATCTTAGATACAGATGTTTAAAAGTGATTGATAGGAATTGAAACCGACTAACTGCTGGTGTCTACACGTGTCATTAGGCATCAATTCTTGTGGTCATGGTGTATGCAAACGTGGATATTTAAAAGTTGCATTTTAAATTGTTTTGCGCCAGGTGTTTGATTTAAATCAAGCAACACGTATTGTTCAATCATCATAACACGTTGAGAAAATGTTTGGATTTCTTGGAAGCATTGTAGTGGCTATATTCAATAAAATAAAATATCTACTACTTGATTACATCCGAATTTTTTAATAATTGAAATTATGTAAATAAAAGATAATTAAACAGAAATATTAATTGAAAAGTTACAAAAATAAAATAGATCGGTGTTGTGAACATAAAACAAATAATATTTATAACCCTCGGTTCATGTATTTGACAATAATGATTTTATTTACAATTTTATTGTTTTTGACAAAAATAAAATCATTATTGTCAAAGACATGAATCAAGGGTTATAAATATTATTCTTTATTTTGTCAGGTCATTACAAAATATTTATATTTTAATTTATGAGTTGGGTTGTATTTAGGTAAGTTTATGTAACAACTTCAGCTGTGCTCGTCGGGATCGTAATTAAGTTTTTTTATCGTCGCAAGTCATCGAGCTGTAGATATTCGAGTCTACTTCCATCGTGTCAAGTCTGATTTGTGATCGGAGGAATGTGCA
This sequence comes from Eleocharis quinqueflora, assembly GCA_964058865.1. Lineage (NCBI taxonomy): Eukaryota > Viridiplantae > Streptophyta > Magnoliopsida > Poales > Cyperaceae > Eleocharis > Eleocharis quinqueflora. The sequence goes on from CAXKVX010001342.1 coordinate 134,581, forward strand.
TATCAATTTTGGCTCCATCTTCAACTTATGTCTTAATTAGTAATTTTGTATCATGAGTTTGCGTCAGAATCAATTATGAGTCACTCGTTTCTCCGATTGCAAATCGGACTCGACGCGGTGGAAGTAGACTCGAATATCCACAGCTCGATGGTTTGCGACGATAAATAATATTTAATTATGATTCCGACGAGCGCTGTCGAAGTTGTTACAAAAATTACCTAAATATAATGTAATTCATTGTTTAGATTAATAATATTTTTATTATAAAAATTCAAGGGGAACTACTGTTGGGTTTGTGCGGAAAAAAAATTCAATTGGACGGGATTTCCAGTCCCGACCTTTTGGATTTTTCAAAAGGACGGGATTTCCAGTCCAGGTCTATTCTATTTTTTTTTTTGCGTTTTTCATCAATCTTTCTTTTATTTATAATTTATTTATTACTTTTCTTATTAAAAAAATCGGTGATTACACCGTGGCTTTGCCATTTTTTAATTATAAAAATGATACTTATAAAAATAATTAAGGTTCGAATTTTTTCGATCGAGATCAAAATGGTAAGTTTTTTCATCGTGCGACAGTTTTTTTTCTGAACGGTATGTTTTCTACTTGTTTTTTATGATTTTGAACATTTATTTATGATGTTGGTTATGCATAGAAAATTATTATGATTTCGATCATATATAGGAAAAAGTTATGACCATTTAAGTATAATTTTATTTTTTTTATTTTCAGCCTGCACCAGCTGCAGTATATATTCATTTCTATCGTATTATCAATCTGAGTGGGTCTAATTTAATTTTTTTTATCAAAATCATAATTAAATGTCCAGAAACTTTTATACTTATGATCACTATTGAATTATATATGATCAGAGTTGTAAATAATTCCAGAACAGAAAAAATTTGCCCTCACTCGATAGAAAATTTTACGTGCTTGAATTTAAAAAATATAGCACGGTAAAAAATCTACAACGCGTCAAAAAAACTGTCGCACGAAAGAAATCAACCGTTCTGACTATTCAATCGAAAAACTCGAACCCCTTTATAACTTTTATCAGTACCATTTTCATAATTACCAAAAAAATTCAGATGACTTTGTCTATACAAGAAGAAATGACTGATACACCCGATAAATATATTAGAATTGAACCTTTAATAAAATGAAAAAAAGGTAAAAGTTACAGGAGAAGTTGAAATGAAGCACATTCTTTGTCTCAACTTTAAGCATTGGATGCACTATCCAATGTATCCATTCATTCATTCTGATCCTTTTACCTAAAACCTAACTAGAAAGCAATGGCACCAATGCAAAAACTGTATGAATAATGAATTAAAATCAATTTTTCTTTCATGCTCTTTTAAATTCATTGGTTTCTTTTTGGCAAACATTAGTCTTCAACACTTCATTACTATTTTCATATATATCATATATGTTTGTGTGTGTTTATCTAATCTAATAGTGATTTTGTATCTTAGAGGTTATTCACACCTACTCATCTTTTTTTTATATACTTTAAAATTGACTTGCAATCCGACACGTTTTGTATTTAAATATCTCAACCTCATCAATTGAATTGATAGTGCAGGTACCTGAAAATGCAATTAAATTTTGCAATAAATAGCATTTAGTGATTATTATTAACAATACTATTTCTTAGCATGTAACGCCACAATTTGGTCTAATCAATATTACAAAAGTGGTTCAATTGTTACAACAACATCAACAACTTGTTCTAATCAATATTGCAAAAGTGCTTCAATTGTTATAACAACATCAACAACGTCTTTTGTCCCAAACAAGTTTGAATAGATTAGAAATAAAGTTCATATCAAATTTCATTTTCTTAAGATTAACTGAATTTTTACGTTGATTCGTCAAATCTATCACGCAGTAAGAGAAGAGTTGTCTTTCTTTTCTTCTCAACTATTATATTACAAAAAAAATCAGTAGTGATAACTTGCAATAGCAAAAAGCAAAAATAGTAAAATTTTAATGCTATGGGAAATGATTACCCAACAATTCAAATCAATGGAAGACATGATTAAATGTACTAATCTAGAACAAATCTAGTAGTTAAAAAAAATATCCAATTAGAGACTTAAGAGTGCACTAAGAAAAGGAAATAAAGCAAAAAGTAGATAGATCTATGTAGAGTTGGGGTTTAATGACACCACCAATCTCCATGCCAAATATATACAAAGGGAAATCAATTCTCATTTCAAAAAATCTCTCATTCTCTTCTCTATTGGCAAATTGGCACATTGACACATTGCTTTTTATTTTTTTTGACAGCAACTCCCACTTTTGATAAATTATATGCACTTACCGTTTACCTCTCTTTCCCCCTAGTTACAAACTTACAATATGCAATCGATACATCCATCTATCCTCTGAAATCCAATCAATTGTAAACATTGCAAATCGAACTGTAAAATACTTGTGTGCAATGTAGAAAATAACAGAGAACTTGCGATCACTGATCCAGTTTGCAGTTCCAACCAATAAAGCATCCTTCTCTCTTCCTCTCTTCCTCTCTTCTCTGGCACTTCTTCCCCCAAAATTCTTTTAACTGAGCGCGCACACACAAAACCCATCTCTTTCTTACCCAATACCTACTCTCTCTCTCTCTCTCTCTCTCTCTCTCTCTCTTCCCCTCTCTCTATCGTCGTCTCGCTTGAACGTGTCTCACTCAGTCTACTTCTATTTCTCTCGAATAAAACCAAGGTCGCTCAAGACATACCTCCTCTCTCTCTCTCTCTCTCTCTCTCTCTCTCCAGAGAAATCTCTAGTGTGACGCACATGTGGTAGAGCCAGGAACAACAATCCAAAATAAACCAAACTCTCTCCCCTCTTCCAATCGCTTTCTCTCTTCTCTTCTTCTCAGAACCACCAACAACCTCCACATGAAGAAACGAAAGACTGCTTCACTAACCGCGTGAAAACCTTGACATCAATGGATCTAGAAGCGGCGCATTACGACAATCTTCGAAAGGTGAAATGGGTTCCCACTATTTCCTAAAAAAAACAACCTTAATTTTCCTCCAATTGAATTAATATAGGTCGATTTTTTATTTATTTTCTTTCTCTGAACAGAAAGATTCGTGGAGGTCGGTTCTCTTGCTTGCGTACCAAAGCCTAGGGGTAGTGTATGGAGACCTCAGTATTTCTCCTCTGTATGTGTACAAAAATGCATTTGCTGATGACATAGAGCACTCAAACGGGAACGAAGAGATATACGGCGTTCTCTCGTTTGTTTTCTGGACATTAACAATTATACCCCTACTGAAGTATGTATTTATAGTTCTTTTGGCTGATGATAATGGCGAAGGCGGCACATTTGCACTCTACTCCTTGATTTGCCGGCATGCGAGGATTGGTTTCCTGCCGAGCGGCCAGGTAATAGATGAGGAGCTCTCAGCATATAAGAAATGGGATGATGTGGGGCCCGATTCAAGGTCGATTCGGCCATCTTGGATTAAGAATTTGTTGGAGAAATCAAAGTTCTTGCAAAAGGTTTTGTTGATCTTTGCATTGCTTGGCACTTGCATGGTAATTGGAGATGGCGTGTTAACACCTGCTGTTTCTGGTTAGTACTCTTCATCTCTTTTTTTGTTTTTTTATTTTTATTTTTTACCTATAGCAAATTTGGTAGGTTACTCATACTTTCTTATTTCTTATTATTAGGCCAGTTTTGGTGAAATTTTTTACTGGCCGTATGATGAAGGCTTAAATTGACGAAAATTGGGAAGTTTTCTGGGGCTAAATTAAGAATAAGTATGAGGGCCCAATTGCATAACCGTGTATTGATCCCAAATGACTAAATCTTATCTTATCTTATCTTTATAATGCTTCTTTGTAAATAGTAAAGCAAAGCTGTGAATACATTAGGCTTATAAAATAATAATAAAAGATAACAATATTTCAATATTAATTGGGTTTACTTTTCTTGTTTCAGTTTATATTTTGCGCTGAATTGGTGATTTGCTTAATTTTATGCAGTCTTTTCAGCAGTATCGGGGCTTGAGCTTTATGTGTCTAAACATCAACATAGATGTAAGTATCTTGTAAAAGCATGCACTACTATTTAGTATTTACCATAAGAGTATACTACAATCTTGCACTGCAATTGTCATGTAAAGTTGCACAGTAAGTGGATAGCCATAATTGTAGTCTTGGAATTCCCCCCCCCTGTCTGTTGTTAATTTCATAGTTTATACATTATGATCTCGAATCCCCGCAGTCAAGTTATGTGCTGTTAATTCAGAATTACATTGTTTATATATTATCTGTCAAATCTTCGCAATCAGGTTATGCGATGTGATTATGATTCAATGCATAATCTTGAAATATCTTGAAAAAAATATGCTACATAATAATTTCCAGATGTGGAGGTTCCAGTGGCATGTCTAATACTTGTATGCTTATTTGCATTGCAACACTATGGTACGCACCGAGTCGGTTTCCTCTTTGCTCCAATTGTGGCCACCTGGCTTATGTGCATTAGCTTTATAGGAGTCTACAACGTCGCTAAGTGGGACCCTCATGTACTTCGGGCCCTCTCTCCATATTACATGTACCAGTTTTTGAAGAAAACACGGAGTGGCGGGTGGATGTCACTCGGTGGTATCCTTCTTTGCATAACTGGTATGTGAAGAATCTGCAACAGTCAACTGATAAGTTAGATGGCATGTTTCCAAATTTTTTTTCTGAAAGTGTGTTTGTAAATTATCAGGTTCAGAGGCAATGTATGCAGATCTGGGGCATTTTTCGCAAGCATCAATAAAGGTTGGTGATATACATAGTTTTGGTTGTGTCAACTTACAAAAGTAATACTAGGTTGACTGGTTCTTGGTATTATCTTTGTTTCGTTTGAAGGTCAATTCTCAGCATACTTACATTTTATTTATTTATTTGTTGTCTTCTTTTTAAATAAGTTTTATATTGTTTGTGGCCTGAATAAAAGAAACATAAATTGGAGTGCCTGACTGTTATTATTCTGGTATCTATGCTATTGTGCCTTGCTCTAACTGTTAAGATCTTTGAACTTATTACAGATTGCTTTCTCATTCTTGGTGTATCCTGCACTTGTTCTGGCTTACGCTGGTCAAGCAGCTTATCTTTCTCAGCATCACGATATAGAAGAAACCAGCTATAAAATTGGCTTCTACGTATCTGTTCCTGGTACTTCCTCACCGCAACTTTTGTTTACCTCTCTCTTTAGTGATGATACACCATATAAAGCCTGACAAAATACATATGTCAAAATTTATATTCTATTGCCTGTTAGTGCACCAATTTCTTCTTGTATGTATAGAAGTATAAAGTGACCACCAGGTAGGGATATGCCATAGGGGCCGGGCCTAGAAGGCCTAGGAGAGGGCTGGGTAAGGGCTGGATCTAAAGAGGGCCTTAAAGGGCCGGATAATAGGGGCTTCTAAGGGGAGAGGCTCGGCCCTTCTAAGGCCCAGCACTTGTCGGGCCCTCGGGGCTTAGAGGGCCGGTCTAGGTAAGGGTCCTGTTTATTTTTTGTTATTTTTTGAAACTTTTTAATTGTGAAAAAATTAATAACATTAATATGTAATGATATTTTTAATAAATATTACCGATCAATGAATAATAATGTAATAATGTGTATCATTAGTTAATGATATATTATTGATTAACTAAATATTTATTATTAAATAAAATGTTTATTATAATTATTAAGGGGCTAAGCCGGTGCCGGTCGGGGTCGGGGCTTGAAGGGCCCAAGTAAGTAAGGACTTGCTTTTTGAAAATGTGCCCGACCCTTCTAAAGCTCGGTCCTTATTATTTTTTTATTAAGGGCCGGGTCGGGGCCGAGGCTGACAGGGCCGACAGGGGGCCAGACCGAGGGCCAAGGGCCAATGGCATATCCCTACCACCATGGACGGTGTTTAGATTTTGAGATAAGCCAGAAAAGACAAGAAGAAACCACAGCTCCAAAGTATTATATATATTTATGGCCGGTACCTGGATGGAAAAGATCTAGCAGCCTGTTATGTGGTCCGATGGGGGTATCATAATGGTATATTCCCTGCAATACCGGTTTTTGCGTAAGCAAGCAGTTTTTGCTTATTTTATGTGGACCTGCAATTACATTTTGACATTGTTCTCCTCTCTCTCCGTTTCTCTAGAAAAAGTGAGGTGGCCAGTGTTTGTGATAGCAGTACTAGCAGCAGTGGTGGGCAGCCAGGCGGTGATTACTGGCACCTTCTCCATCATAAAACAGTGTTCTGGTCTTGAATGTTTCCCCAGGGTCAAAATCATCCACACCTCTTCGTCCGTGCATGGTCAAATATACATCCCAGAGATAAACTGGATCATGATGCTGCTCTGTCTCTCTGTTACAGTCGGCTTCCATGACACCAAGCACCTCGGAAATGCAGCAGGTATGTTTAATAGACAACACCAGAACTATTAACACCCATGATTCTGATTAGTGCATGCTTTAATATGCGCAGTTACTTATTTTGTTCATACATCCTCAATGAACACCTACAATGCATATTTTACATTCATATATGCCTTACCTGATGCTTGTAGATATCAATCAATTCACAAAGACACATCGTACATTTATCGACACCCGAAATGCCCTGTAAATAAGCCCACTTTGCTATAAGTTTAAAGCATGCTTGTATTCTCTTCGAAAGATCGAATCACTGGTTTTACGTTCTTCATTCCCTGCTAAGATTTGAGGTGATATAACTGAGAGCTTGTTATAACGAGCTGACAACAACTTAAAATAAAAGGGATTACTCTTAATTTATTAAATATTTAATGTTTCTATAATCCTTCTCTCTTCATTTCAGGGTTGGCGGTGATAACTGTCATGCTTGTAACAACCTGTCTTATGTCAATTGTAATATCCCTCTGCTGGCACAAGAACCCAATTCTCTCCCTTGCCTTCCTCTTCTTCTTTGGCTCAATTGAGTCCTTCTACTTCTCAGCCTCACTCATAAAGTTCCTCGAGGGAGCATGGGTCCCAATCGTGCTCTCTTTCATCTTCATGTTAGTAATGTATGTCTGGCACTATGGGACACTGAAGAAATACGAATTTGATGTGCAAAACAAAGTCTCAATCAGGTGGTTGCTTGATCTGGGCCCCTCTCTTGGAATTGTGCGTGTGCGTGGGATTGGATTAATTCATACCGAGCTTGTCTCGGGTATTCCTGCCATTTTCTCTCATTTTGTGACAAATTTGCCTGCTTTCCATCAGGTTAGATTCTACTTGAATTTTTCCATATATCTTGATGTTCTTACGTCTGCACGAGGCACTGAGTTATGCAGCAATGAAGCAGTTTTATGCAACTTCTGTCGGCTTATGTTATTTGCATATCTTGAAGGGGAGCCTTGGCGCAGCAGTAAAGCTGTCGCCTTGTGACCAGGAGGTCACATGTTCAAGTCGTGGAAATAGCCTCAAAGTGATCCGACCCTTCTCCGGACCCGTGCAAGCGGGAGCTACGTGCATCGGGCTGCCCTTTATGTTATTTGCATATATTAGAGAAGATTGTAAAGAACAAGCTTAAAATTAGAAAAAGTTGCTACAATAGTAAGCTCAACCTGTTTGTCATAAGTTGTATATGATTCTGTCCTCAATCTGTTTAGAGGTTTTTATATTAAATTTTTTATGAAGTAACTTGCAGTTTTAATATCATTTTTTTGTCACCAGGTTCTGGTGTTCCTTTGTGTTAAATCAGTTCCTGTACCTTATGTGCAACCTGAAGAGCGATTTCTTGTGGGCCGAATCGGGCCCAAGGAGTACCGCCTTTATCGGGTCATTGTTCGATATGGATATCGAGACATTCAAAAAGATGACCTGGAGTTTGAAAAGGAACTTGTTAGCAGCATAGCTGAGTTCATCCGATCTGGTATTACCAACCATGACAACAATACTAACCTATTATATGATTCAGAGAAATCAAACGAGAAAATGGCTGTTATTGGTACACATTTGGGTTTGCCAGAAGAGGAACCTGCGCAGGAAGATGAGTCACCTGGCCGGCCATCTAATGATAATAACACCGGGGTCGGTGGACTTGTCCCGAAGAGGAAGTGTGTTCGATTTGTGCTACCAAAGAGCCCTGAACTGAATACGGGGGTCCGGGAGGAGTTGAGAGATCTAATGGAGGCAAGGGAGGCAGGGATGTCATTTATTCTTGGGCATTCTTACACCAGTGCGAAGAGCGGATCAGGTTTCATCAAACGGGTTGCAATAAATTTCGGTTACGAGTTTTTGAGAAGAAATAGCAGGGGACCCGCATATGCAGCTAATATACCGCATGCATCTACATTGGAGGTAGGTATGGTGTACCATGTTTGATGTGGAAACAACCTGTTTGATGAGTTTGTTTAATATGATATAAAATATAAAAGTTGTATGCTTAATCAAATGTATATGGTAGAAGTTTCAGGAGCCTGACTAACAAGTAACAACATGTCTGAATTTTTTTGAGAGAAATAGAGCTAGGTTTTGAATTATTTGTACATATAGTTGTTCTTTTATTTCTTTCTTTTTTGGTTATATTTGTTGATAGAATAATGTTGGGTCAGAACCCATAAAGACTTGAGACACGAATACTGAGAAAAAGCTTCAACAGTTTTGTTTGTTGTACTTGGTGGATGTTTAAATGTGATATATTTTTAGAAACTAAAAAGTTTTGAATATTGGAATTCATACCTGTTTTCTATGTGTTACTATTTTGCTTCTTATTGGACTTGCAAATTGAGGAACCAATAGTAAAAGAAAAACATTTTACAGATGGCATTGAATAGAGACATTAAATATTTAAATAGCACTCGTGTTGAAAAATTTCTAACTTGACCGAGCAGGGGTGGGGCCACTTCTCAATTCATGTCTAACAAGGCCCATAAAACGACATCATGTCATCATGCCAAATATCATTTCATGAATGACAAGCATTTGTTGTAGACACCCCGGAACTAATAAGCATTTGAGAAAATGGCAGAATAATAATAATAAATAAAACAGAAGGCATGAGAGAGACTATGCAATAAACTGGGACATGAAAAGTCGAACGCAGCTCAAAGAAAGCTGTGCCTTTTCGGATCCTTATTTTTCTCTCTGCTGCTTCTTTATTCTTTTGCTTTTTATTTCCGGATAAAATCAGTATGAAGCGTGTATTACAGTATTAGGACCATACTTTGATACATGAAATGAAATCACTGACTCAAATCCTATCATTCGTTCAGCATGTCAAGAGAATCATTTACAGATAGGTTGGAATATTAAAAATAAATTGAATTTATAATTGAACAATCGATAGAACTGTTCAGTTTAAAGTTGGGTTAAATGGGATTTATATTGCTTGTATAAAGATTAATGTACTATTTTTTTGAACCGAGAACTTTGCATCTTCTAGAAAATATTTCATTTGTCTAATAGCATGAGACCAACTTTGTTATATATCCTTTGTATTTCCATTATTGCCAGTGTATTGGAGAAATTTGCATGCGCAGTCAGCAGGATAATAAGCTTCTATAATATTTGGTAATTGGTAATATCTCTTCTATAATTTACAATTGGTATGTAACTTTCATGAATTTTGCATATGAGAAAGAAATGTGTTAATATATCAAGTGCATCATTTAGAACGCTACATATCAAAACACAATGCATGGTGTGATGCTTGATAAATTTAATAGGCTTATTCATTTGTGTACCAGTAGTTGTAGGTTGCTCTATCTTCACTTGCTGGAGAAGAGCATTTCTGTATGAGAGAGATTGAAGATCTCAGAAAATTTTATCAGTGCTTTAATTGGAACCTTGGTTCATCAAATATCTCGGGTTCTATTCTTAAACATGATTAGATAATAATTTAAATTTGACAATTTTATCTAATATACAATGTAGTTTGTTTTTTGCTACTGGTCCATTTTGCGGAGTTGTACATGCTTTGCCTTTTCTTTTTCCTTCTTATTTACTACAATAATGCTTCTTTGCAATTGCTTGTTTCTAATCATAATCTGAATGATCTTTCCTACAATCTTATTGTTAGCCAATAATTTATCTATTTTAATAAATTTATTTATGAAAATAGTGAGTCTATGATACATATCATCAACTCTCACTTTTTTCAATTCTAAAGTTCAAACCTAGTGTCCAAATCGACAACCTTGTTTCTCTTAATTTGATCATTAACTTCATACTTTTTTCAATAATGCTACCCACATTTCATGGGCATTGGTCATGTCTTCAAAAATTGGAGCAATTATTTCACTTATCGAAGAGAGTATTGCATTTATCGCGATATCATTGGTCTTTTTCTTAAGTTGGGATTAGTACTCCGATTTATCTGTGATATTGTAAAACCCGCCATTTTGAACAATTATTTTATTGAATAATTGTCTATCTAAACTCGAAATTTATCATTTATTTAGTTCTTAACGATAAACTAACTTAGGAAAAATTTAAAGCTTTTCTTTTATTTAACTTACAAAATTTCGTAAGGATTTAAAATTCTTAGATAAAAGCTCTCTGAGGAAATTAAAACTAACACAATATATATATATATATATATATATATATATATATGCTAACAATTTTAAGAAAAATAAAATATATACAATAGGTGTACAAATGCGCAAACTAAATCATGTATATAATTATTATACAACTTTATATCAGATTTTCACAATTCTAATAAATTAACTAGATCTACTAATGAAGATCAAAATAATGGAACCGGGTACATAGTTAAAATTTTGAATCAAAGATAAGAAATTAATGAAAATATTGCCATAAGATAAAATTATATATATATATATATATATATATAGTCATGACTCATGTGTTGCACATGCATTAATCAAATAATTACATTTAACAAAAATATTAAATTACTAATTGAATTATGCAAAATTTCAATAATTAACATCATTTAATGAACAAGTTCTCCTATATAACCAATCTCAAATTAAACAATTAATTTAGTTCTCTACAATTCTTATGTGTACATTAATTTAAAATTAACTTACAATAAAATTTCTAATTGAGCAAAAATGTAACTATAATATGTTACTAATTCAAACTATACCCATTTCGTTAGTTTTCAAACTCTTTCTATCTTAATTTCTTCACCAATATAACAAATAAAAACACTTAAACCGAACCTAAAGCTGGAATAATGTGAAACGAGTTAAATGACCCGTTACATAGTTTCGGCCAAAAAAATTGAATTCAAAAAGGGGCTTCAAAATCCCTGTATACGAACAGGTGCTCGTATGCAAGCTTAAGTGACTCAATGGGTCGTTTTACCACTCGACAACAACTCATCACACGAATAACCCTCAAACAAACACCACAGAGAATTCGTGAGATCACCTATCTCTCATCTTCCCTATATCTCTTACTCTTTTTCCACGCGGGCACACTCTCCTATGCCGACAGCCCACTACTACTCTTCCTCTGTGCCAAAATTGAGTGTTCCTTCGTGTAACAAATTGATACAGTTCCTCTTAATTGATCTGTCGCACAAGTGAAGACACACAGGATCCCACCGACACCCTTTCCTCTCTCTTTCTTCTTTCCCCACGCTGACATCCTTTCTTTTTTGCCTTATTCCCTTCCCGAGAGAGTCCCCTCTCCCTCTCATTTCTCTTTTTCTTTCTCTCTCTCTCACGCACCGACACCCCTAATTAATACCTCTGTCTCTCTCTCTTCCCGTTGAATTCCTTCCTCTCCCTTTTCTTTTCCTACTTTTTCCCGTCTCTTCTTATCCCTCTTTTTGACTTCCTCCCTCACCCCTCTTCTCTCTGGTCTCGAACTCTACCCCGTTCTTCTCTTTCCTTCGGCTCTCCTCCCTCTTCTCTGTCAGACACCTCAGCTCTCATTAATGAGCTGTACTATTTCGCTCTCTCTGACTGTCCCTTCTTCCTTGACTTGGCACCCACCTTTACTGTCCTTGCGACACTTCTTTTATCTCATGCGTTGAGATTAGCCTTCTTTCCTTTTTGCTTACCTGATTCAAAGAGGAATACTCGATTTAGTCGATTATTAGCAAAAGGAAGAGGGACCGGCAGAGCGGGGGTGGTGCGGTGCTGACCCTTCTCGTGACCATTGCAGCTCTTGCTCTTACTGGTAAACGCAGTGAACTAATTTCAATGTTTTGCTGTTACTGTGCTTTGCGATGAGATTCTTGATTTCTTGTTACTTGCTGTGCTGAGTTGTAGAGAGGTCTGATCTCTTTGTTGTATTCAGTGCACTCTGATGGCAGTGGCCATCGAGCCACTGCCGTGCCTAACCGTTAGTCTCTGTGACTTGATATTGATCTGTCCTGTCGTTATTTTGTCTTGTTGGTTTGGGTTTGGTTAATCTAAGGACACCAGTGGTGCACAGTTACCCTACTGAAAACCTTAAATTGCTGACTTGTTTTGGAAATTAAGTTGAACGATTGAAATGGGGGTTGGGGCTGTGTTGACTGATTTTTTGCTGGAACCATACCAAATTCGTACCCCTGTTACTGCTGCACTGGTATTGCCAGCACCAGTGCAGTCAAGCTTGGTACTGGACCTTACTGTTTTTATGAGAAAGTGTAAAGCCCAGAAGTGATGAACTGGACTTTGGATAATATCTTGATTTTGGGCCATTGAGGCCCAATAGGTCCTTGCTGAATGTAATATAACTAAATTACCTTATTGGACTTGTAAATAAATTAAGAATAAGATCGGGCCTTGGTTGGAATTTAAATGAATAAAAATGGGCTTTCGGCCTTTGGACCCCTCTGACCCTACAGATACTACATAACTAAAAATAATGGACCCTTACATAAAACGATATAGTACTAGGTATTTTTGGGCTTGGGCCCTGTTTAGGCCGAAATGGGTAAAATACAGATACTACACAAACGGTGGCCCTACCCATAATACTTAGTAACTAGACCCAAGGAATAAAGGACCGAGAAAGGTATAAAATGGGAAATGATGACTAAAAGTCCGTGCAGCACGAGCTACGGCTATGACGCACGAGTACGGACTTCTGATCCCTCAGGATTAACACAAACCAACAATTAATTAAAATTAACCAACTTGTGTTTTTATGTATTTTTCTATACTATATTTAGCACAAAACCATATAACGTATAATATACGACATAGCTATATAGTAGGATAGTTGTTTAGGAACGACAACGCATTTGACTTAATGACACTTGACTTACAATTATACGTGACGATTAAGTTAATTGATTATTTATAATAACATGATTAATTAAATAATAAAACAAGTTAAATATAATATATGTATATATATATATATTAGTAAAATATCACACACTATCGATAGAAATGGACTAAGTATAATTATGTCTAATGATATATATTTATCAATTTCTCTATAAGCACAATAATAATATGCATCTATAATTATTAGAATATTTTATTTCCTTCTTTGCTTAATTTAATTAAAAAGTCCGACTAAAAGTGGTTGAATTTATAACATGTTTTCCTCGTGCTGTTCTTTATTGATGTTCTGTAGCATATCGTCCTGACGTCAAATAAATGGAAAGTAGTAGAACACTTAGAATCTCACACAAAATTTAACAAAGGAATAGAGACACATAATTCACACCCACTTGCCGTGCAGCAAGGACACTGCACAAAAACTTTGACTAAATAAAAATGACAATTAAATTAAGTTAGGAGCATCAAGGACGTCTCAAATTCCTAGATTCTTAAACTCAAATGTTCAATCTAACTAAATACGATCCGATCACTAAACTATGAGATTTAGCCGACTCGTATCCACTCGCGGGAGACGAGGCCGTTACTGACGCTGTCGATGCTGATACAGGCGCGGATGCTTCAGAGCTGCCTCCGGAGTAAAGTCGACCTTGCGTATCGCTCCAGCTATCTCAGGTGTGGATTCCTGGGGTTTATATCCCTTTCTTTTATAATTAGGACCTATCAGACTTACCTAAACTGAACTGCGGTACCAAATTAGCAATAAATAATAATCAGGCCCGTAGAACTTGACTGTCATAATTGCATACCGGTAACTGTACCATGATATGAGACCAACCTGCATTGCATGTAATATGCACTTCATGATTGCATGTAAGATACGATATACGAATCGTATAGGCTATTAGAATACTTATAGGTAGAATGCATATTCAATACTATATGTATTTCGTTGGGAGTGATGAGAGTCGGGCCGGTGAGGCTTAGATTGGGTGTAGTCTGGAGGCATCGTGACGGTTGGAGTACGTACGCAAGCTCAACGCCCGTGGGATCCACCCGTCGGGATGTCTTTAAGGACACGCGATCACTTCTCACCAACGATGTCCATCATTTGATGGCTCGTAGTGCCGGATAGAGAGTTTTCATTTCAATATCCTTACTAGTAAATAGTACTATAATATCTCCTCAATTGAGTGATTAAGGTTCGATTTCTCAGTTTAGAGTATGCGTGTCATATGTGAGGTATTGGAGCTATTCCGTTCTTTATATATTTTCTATTAGCCGATATTTCGGGATCTCCTAATATTCGAAGGACTTCCTCCTTTGGCCCCTGGTTGGTACAGAGGAAGTCTAGGACTCCCCTTTGGTCCTTAGTTGGTACAGGGAGTTCTCATTCTATTATATTCTTTTCAAACGGGTAGTCGGTTCCTTATTTCCGTATGACGACTGAGACCGAGTATTTATTTTCCTTATTTTCTATTTTGGTAAGGGTAGGCATCTCGGTTCGCTCTTTGACCGAGTGTGTGCTTTTTGTAGCCGCTCATGCTTTTATCAGGGCGTTTCGTTCTGGAAACTCAGAATTAAGTTAAATTGGCGACGCGATCCCGTGACCCGTCTAACGATACCCTTAGATTGGCGACGCGATCCCGTGACCCGTCTAAGGGGGCGAATCTTGATGTCCTACACCCGGGGTTTTAAATTGACAAATTCATTTTTTTGTTTGGGAGATTTGATAATATTTCTTATTATGGTATATACATATTATTCCTCATATATCTTTTGGGTTTATTTTCGTATCGTCGTATTTAGATAAACTACCAACTAAATAGAAGTATGGTTAACTTACACATAATTAGGTGTAGTAAATCATAATATAAGTAGGTTTTCTAGATGTGTATGGTCCCATTTGAATCGGATATAAACCCAAAGGCTGGACCTTAATCCACACTGAGATTTTATATCTCATGTTTCATGGTTGGTTGTGGGGTCCAGGTAAGGAGCAGGAACTATTTTGAAGAGGAGAGCGCTAGGATGGATTCTCGGTGTCTCCCGTTTTGCAGACCTCCCTTTTGATTTGTTTTCTTCTATTTCGTTTGATTAGGAGTAGTTTGTAGTAGGATAGTGAGGACCGGTCTCACGTCCTCTGATGAGACCGACCTCTTTATATGTATTTTACATTTCTTCAACTTCCGTTGTAAATTTTGTAAAGGACACCGTTATATATATATATATTTGGTTGTTGGATGTTCATGTATTGTGTTCACTGTGTGTGCTGTCCCTCTACTTATATAAAATTTGTTAAGACTACAGGTAGAGCCCCTCCAGGTCGAGAGAGATTTGACCTACAGGGAGCAGCCTTTGCGCATCCTAGACACACAGGAGACTCGTCTCCGCAGACGATCTATTTCTCGAGTACTCGTTCAGTGGGAGCATCACACGCCTCGCGAGGCTACCTGGGAGTTAGAGAGCGAGATGCGAGAGAAGTACCCCGACCTCTTTACTTCCTGAGTTATTTTGTTTCGGGACGAAACAATTCTTTAAGGGGGGGAGGATGTAAAACCCGTAAAATTTTTGATCCTGACTAACCTAATTAAACTCCAATAAAATTTTACGTGTTAATAAATTGATTCCCAAATACTAACTAAACAAACAAAGTATAATGTTAAATTGATAATCGCGATAGACAAATAAATTAAATAGACACACATGATTAACCATTAATAAATATTGAACACAATAAATAAACTTTTGCAAATATGCATATAAGTAAAACAAATAAAGTTTCATACACTTATACTCACCCTTATTCACATGAACATATCTAAAATTCATATGAAATAAAACTACAAAATATTCACAACAAAATTCGAACTCTTAAGATTAAGTTCAGCAATTTGGAACCGGTTATGATTCAAATACCTAAGTTTTACTTCTGAAGCGTACGTAACAGATTGTTTAAATACTCAACTTGCCCGATTTCAAAAACTTCTTGCAACACTAAGACTCACACAATCGCAGCCACAAAACAATTGGAGCCGAGACTTATATACCAAAAGGGGAGAATAGACGAATTGTTTAAACCCGACGGGTCGTTTACAGTCCTTAACAATAGCTCACCACACCAAAGGTTACTCGGATAGCGCCACAACCAAACCAAACCGACATGAGCAGAGGGGTTCCAGCGACACCACCCCTCTGCCTTGATCCATTGCCACTCCCTGGGTGCGAGTAGATGTAACGAGTCACATAAGTTAACTAATGGATAGTAAATGAATTGTTCACAAGAGAAATTCGCCATGATTAATCCCACCCTTTCACTTTCCCGATTTCTCACCCTTTTCTTTTCTTGTTTTTCCCGCCTGTACACACTCTCTCTCTGCGCATCAATAACGCTGCACCTCTCTCTCTCCTGGCATTAAATGCCTCTCCCATCCGTCTCCTTCTCTCTCTACCCCCACCTCATTCTTTTCCCCTTACTTTTCTCTCTGTCTGCCAACCGTCCCACTTCTTTACCTCTCGAACCCACTCGAACTCTTCTCTCTCCCCTTTTCATTCGACTCTCGCCTTCCCTGTGACACACCCTTCCTTCTCCCGTACACCTCCGCCACTCACAGCTCCCCGTCACTTCATTCTCTGCAGGTGCCATGATTACCCTGCCTCCCTTGACCCCCTCTCCCAATGGGAGTCCGAGCACACCCTCGACTTACTGTCACCCCCACGTCGCCTTATGCCTATAAAACGAGGCTCCTCCCTCCTGTCTTCCCTCTGGCCCGATTAAGCTCTCATGAGTTGAGATTAGACATTGTCACACTTAAGCGTTCAAAATCATGAGAACTAAAAGGATCGTTAAGACAGGGAGAAGGGAGGAAACTCGACATCTAGGGGTGTGATCCGCTATCGTTAAGAAACTCTGCCTACCTTCTTTCTGGTAAACACTAGAAACGTTTATCCTTCTTGCGTTATTGCGTTGCTTGCTTTCTTTGCTTGCTGTGTAATGTTGTTTGTCATATTCTGTCCCTTTTTGTGATGTTTGGTTGCTGATTTTGGATTGTGTGGATTGCTTGCTGGTTTTGGATTTTGCGTGGTTGTTTGCTGGTTAGCTCTGAGAGGTAGAGCAAGGAACCAATTTGAAAGTTTGGTTTATGATTTCTGTTGGGTACTATTGATTGAAGAATTTGTCACCAACACGGGGAATTACTAATACCAAATGGATCTATATGCACTGTGGTGACTGTTACTTGTCATAAACTGTTATTGACCCAAAATTTATCCTGATACGGGGTCGATCTCTGGTAAAAGTTAAATTGCACACTGAAGAGGGTCAATGGGAGAGATGTTGATGGATGGCTGGCTTGGAATGGACCCCCCTGACCTTTGTGTACCCTGTTGAGGCTCAAGGTTGAAGCCTGGCCTATGTACCAGTAATGGTACAACTTGTACCAACAACTGATCTTGTGTCTGTTTTTACACCTTGTTGTGTTTACATTGCTGGGTTGGCTTTGTGATGTGTCGAGAAAGAGACTGGGCCAGAGGTGATGACTGGCCCAGTGCAGTTTATTACACGATAAAGAACCCCTTTGGGCTTTGAGCGGACCCTTATATGAATTAGTAAATGGACCTATACACTTAAAAGCCCATTGGGCCTTCCGACCCTTGCTGGATTTAAAAAGAATTAAAAATTGGACATACTGAGCCCATTCGGGCCCAATAGATACTACAAGAATAAATGCAAATGAATAAACAAACTTGGTTATAAGTATTTTTGGGTTTGGGCCCCAACTAGGCCGAGTCGGGTATAAAACAGATATTACACGGTTGGTGGTCTGGCCCATAATACTCATTAACTGGACCCGAAGTAATTAAAAGACCGAGAAAGGTATAATCTGGGAAATGACAACTAAAAGTCCGTGCAGCACGAGCTACGGCTATGACGCACGAGTACGGACTTCTGATCCCACAAGATTAACATCAAAAATAAAATGTGAATTTAAAAAGGGATCAACTTGTGGTTCTTTGTATTTTTATATATTTTCTATATCTTTTCTATACTATATGTAGCACAATACTTAAGCGTGTAGTATACGACATAGTTATATAGTAGAATAGTTATTTGGCACGACAACGTAATTAGCAAGGACTTTAGGACTTAGGTTATGCGTGACGAGCTACATATTTAAATAGCTAAGTATATATTAGGCATAATGACGTGAGTAATTAATTAAGTAACTACAAAGATAACTAAATAAGTACCTTAGATTAATATACGCACCTCTATATATGTATTAATTACCAAACATCCCTCACATAATTGGACTAAGTAAGATTATATATCTAATAATATATATTGATCAATTTCTCTATGAAATAATACAATATACATGAAACACACAAATGTGACTAAGTAAACGTTTAAATAAAATAACATATATAATTATCAAATTCTCTATAAGCACAATAATACTATGCACGTACAATTAATAGAATATTTTATTTCCTTCTTTGCTTAGTTTAATTAAAAGTCCAAATTAAAAGTGGTTGAATTTATAACATGCTTTCATCGCGTTGTTCTTTCTTGATGTTCTATAGAATATCGACATGACGTCAAATGATTAATGGGATTAGCAACACACCTAGATTAATACATAAATTAAACATTGCACGGAAATATGACCAAGTAAAAATAACAAGTAAATTAAGTTAGGAGCATCAAGGACGTCTCAAACGCCTAGATTCTTAAACTCAAATGTTCAACCTAACTAAAATACGACCCGATCACTAAATTAGGAGATTTAGCCGACTCGTATCCACTCGCGGGAGACGAGGCCGTTGCTGACGCTGTCGACGCTGATACAGGCGCGGACGCTTCAGAGCTGCCCCCGGAGTAGGGTCGACCTTGCGTATCGCTCCAGCTATCTCAGGTGTGGTTCCTGGGGTTTATATCCCTTTCTTTTATAATTAGGACCTACCAGACTTACCTAAACTGAACTGCGGTACCAAATTACCAATAAATAATAATCAGGCCCGTAGAACTTGACTGTCATAATTGCATACCGGTAACTGTACCATGATATGAGACCAACCTGCATTGCATGTCATATGCACTTCATGATTGCATGTAAGATCCGATATACGGATCGTATAGGCTATTAGAATACTTATAGGTAGAATGCGTATTCAATACTATATGTATTTCGTCGGGAGTGATGAGAGTCGGGCCGGTGAGGTTTAGATTGGGTGTAGTCTGGAGGCATCGTGACGGTTGGATTACGTACGCAAGC
Source organism: Eleocharis quinqueflora (assembly GCA_964058865.1). Taxonomy (NCBI): domain Eukaryota; kingdom Viridiplantae; phylum Streptophyta; class Magnoliopsida; order Poales; family Cyperaceae; genus Eleocharis; species Eleocharis quinqueflora. The sequence goes on from CAXKVX010001342.1 coordinate 154,080, forward strand.
TCAACGCCCGTGGGATCCACCCGTCGGGATGTCTTTAAGGACACGCGATCACTTCTCACCAACGATGTCCATCATTTGATGGCTCGTAGTGCCGGATAGAGAGTTCTCTTTTCAATATCCTTACTAGTAAATAATACTATAATATCTCCTCAATTGAGTGATTAAGATTCGGTTTCTCATTTTAGAGTATGCGTGTCATATGTGAGGTATTGGAGCTATTCCGTTCTTTATATATATTTTCTATTAGCCGATGTTTCGGGATCTCCTAATATTCGAAGGACTTCCTCCTTTGGCCCCTGGTTGGTACAGAGGAAGTTTGGGGCTCCCCTTTGGCCCCTGGTTGGTACAGGGAGTTCCCTTTATTATATTCTTTTCAAACGGGTAGTCGGTTCCTTATTTCTATATGACGGCTGAGACCGAGTGTTTTCTTTGTATTTTTCTCTTTCTGTGAGGGTAGGCGTCTCGGTTCGCTATATGACCGAGTGTGTGCTTTCTGTAGCCGCTCATGCTTTTACCAGGGCGTTTCGTTCTGGAAACTCAGAATTAAGTTAGATTGGCGGCGCGATCCCATGACCCGTCTAACGACACCCTTAGATTGGCGGCGCGATCCCGTGACCCATCTAAGGGGGCGAATCCTGATGTCCTACACCCGGGGTTTTAAGTTGATAAATTCATTTCTTTGATCGGGAGATTTGAAAACATTTCTTACTATGTATATATATATTATTCCTCATATATCTTTTGGATTTATTTTTCGTATCGTCTTACTTAGATAAGCTACCAACTAAATGAAGTATGGTTGACTTACACTTAATTTAGGTGTAGTGAAATTTAATATAAGTAGGTTTCTAAATGTGTATGGTCCAAATCGAATCGGATATAAACCCAAAGGCTGGACCTTAATCCACACTGAGATTTTATCTCACGTTCCACGGTTGGTTGTGGGGTCCAGGTAAGGAGCAGGAGTCATTTTGAAGTCCAAGAGGAGCGCGCTAGGATGGAGTCCCGGTGCCTTCCGTTTTGTAGACCTCCAGTCTGTTTTGTCCCTTATATTTCGTTTGATTAGGAGTAGTTTGTAGTAGGTTAGCGAGGATCGGACTCACATCCTTGATGAGATCGATCTCTTTGTATGTATTTTACATTTCTTTAGCTTTCGCTGTAAAGTTTGTAAAAGGGCACCGTTATATATATATATACATATTTGGTTGTTGGATGTTCATGTATTGTGTTCACTGTGTGTGCTGTCCCTCTATTTATATAAAGTTTGTTAAGATCACCATGTTTCTATAATAATAAATTAAGCCTTTCGTGTACTTGTAAACAAGTACACGTGGCGGGATTAACACCCCTAAGCTACTTAATATTTCTGGGGTGTGACAAAATATGCGGCTCTTTGATATGTCTATGAGATGACATTTCATGAATCTTTGTTTGATACTAAGCATGCCTTAGTTAACAAACTCAACAAGTTCTGATACAACTTTGATAACCCTAGACGGGTGAGGATTTTACTAAAAGTTTAGAGTTAAATTTGTAAATTTCACAATTTAATTTCTAACAACAATCTCAAAATACTAACAAGTTAAGCAATTTCTTAACTAAGCAATTTAAAGCAAATAAAAAGAGAGAAGAGAAGAAATCACAAACAAATGAAGCTAGTGACATCGGATATGATAACAGAGTTCGATTATCCAATAGCTTAGTCTCCGAGTTTTCGATCTTCTAATTCTTGATAACAAGACCGGTCCGCTCCACTAAACACAGATGTCTTGTACAAAGGTTGAACTTGATCTCTTTACAACACTAAGAATAAAGAACAAAGCCAAAAGATGATAGCACAAGATAATGAAAGAAGATAGAATTTATCTCTCAAACAATCTCTCACAATAATGTTGATCTATTTAGAATGAATAAGTTTAAGGTTATAGCAAATATTTATCAATATTTGTTAGCTCAAGAGATTAGTGGAGGTTGTTTCTTTTAAGGTTTTTACCATAGGTAGTAATGGAGAGAGAGAAGAAAGCACAAGCTCCTTTTTATAAAGGTTAAGATCTGACAAAAAGTGGATCTAACGAAACTTACCGTTATAATGCTAACATTGTGCATTATATACAGTTATAATGCTATCCCATAAAAAGATAATATTTGAACGTTGTTTTGAAAATTTGAAAGAATAAGTTAGCGTTATAACGCTATGTAAAGTCATGTAACGATATCACCTATCAGATGAAGTCTAAGAAAGATGTTGTACCAAACAATGTTTCGAATTTGTCAATTTGCAAAACGATCTTGAATTTTACAGTGATGTGTCTTTTGAGACTTTTGCAGTAAATCACTAGGAGAAGTTTTGAGGCTTCAAATGACCTTCGATGGGCATGAAAGTGTTACAGTACATGCTAGTCTCGTACCACTGTATATCTCGTCTGAGCTTTCCAACGCCACGAAGAACGTCAAAATTGGAGTTACGAGTCAAAAGTTATAGCCATTTGAAGCTCAAGATAATCAAGCATAAAGATTCAAAGGAAGACTCAAGTTCAGAAGATCAAGACTAAGATGAAGAATTGCTTATGTTAATTTTTAAAATTATAATATCTAAAATTGAGATTGAAAAGAGCAAAGAAGTAAAAAAATCAGCACATAGTGTTATAAAGCTATCCATGGCGTTCTAACGCCAATCAGTCCAAAGTCTCAAATCTGACATCAGAACAAAAACCCGTGAAAACCATTACATAATGCAACTTGGCGTTATAACGCCAATCTTGTAAAACTAGACCAAAAAAAGGGTTAAGTACCAAACTTTAACTGTTTGCCGTTATAACGTCAGATTTGGAGTTATAACGATAAGTCTGTCCAAGTACCAAAATGGCTAAGTCAGAAAAGATCGTGGTATCCATTAGTAATGTCAAGTTGGCATTATAACGGTATGTGTTTGTCAAAAAAACCAAAATGGCTAAGTCAGAAAAGGTCGTGGTTTCCGTTAGTAAAGCTAAGTTGGCGTTATAACGGTAGAATCAAATTTCCAACCAGCCTCTGACATATATGGCGTTATAACGGTAGAATTTATACAGTGATATCGTTATAACTCTAAGTGACGCTGACCTAATTCTCTGCCAGATTTGGACACCTATAATTATTGGCTGCTGCATTAGAAATAGAATTGTGATATTGCAAGAGGTCTAATTGCATAACTTGTTTAATTGTGAAAATTGCAAATCATTCCCAATCGTACCTAGGAATCGTACTTAGCATTTTAAAAGTATACCCCTAGGTGTATCAAAAGCAATTATCTCAAGTTGGCGTTGTAACGCCAATCAACGTTACGTAATGCTAGGGATTGTGAATTTTGATACTTAGGCAATTTCTCAGTTTTCAAGATTTTATGTATAACGTCATAACGTCAGATAGCGTTATGTAACCCTAGAGATTGTGATTTTGCTGCTTAGGCCATTTCAAAAATCCGACTAATTTATTATTTGGCATTATAACATCAACTAACATTACATAATGCTATAATCTGATTTTTATTTTTCTTTGCTCTCTTAAATCTCAACTTTAAATATTCTTGAGTTTACAATTAATCTAATGATTTCCGAAGCTTGTACTCCAATAGATTTAGTTTGTTCTTGAATATTCTTGCTTGTTCCTTATTTTGCTTCTCCAATTTAGCATGAAAATCCATATAATATTCTCAAAATGCAAAAGCTTTATAAAATTCAAGTTTGTTTGCAAATCGAGAAACATAAAGAAATTATTTGATACAACACTTTGTTGTAAATATATTCTATGCAGAAAATTATGATAAGAAAAATCATTACGTTGTAAAATTTGAAGAGGAATATTGACAATGGTAATTTTGACAGTGAAATTTCAAATAAATAGATTAAAATATTAAAAAATAGAAACAAATTTATAAACACATTCTTGAACTTATATATTAGCTGTGATTTAAGTGTTATGCGATTTGAGTGTTATTTTATTCTTCATCATGAATCATTAATTATTAACCGCTAAAAAGTTGCATAAAATTTTATGATTTTTTGTAGAGCATGAAATGATACTCAAATCACAATGTTTAAAACACAACTAATTTATAAGTTAAAAAATGTATTTGTAAAAAAAATTCTATTCTAAATTTCTTTATCTAAATTTTATTATCAAAATTATCAAAATAGTTCATTGTCAAATGTCAAGTGATCTAGCAAAATTTTAGAACAGAAGGTACATACCCTTTTGTCAAAATCAACACTGACAATAAGATATTTTGTTCTGTTATAGGGGCAGACATGGAAATTTTTGTATAATAGTGTTTTCCACTTTCCAGCAAGGACCGTATTGGACCTCGAAATAGAAATGGGGCCCACAAACAGAACCCTTTATCTCTCGTCTAAAGAGCCTCATGGGCTCATGGCCCACAAACCCACTTCTCCAACCAATGCCCTCTTTTCTCCTTTTTACATATTGATTTTTCAACATGTAATAAAAAATGACACGTCACCTAGTAATTAATAATTAGGAACTATAAATAAAGTGAGATCAGTCGTAGCCGTAGGTCTACTACTTTTAACGAGTAGTAAAGACAAAAATTAAGAGTGGATTTGCCTTTAGGAAAGATACTTATGATTTCATTAATAATGCTTTGAACAAAGAGAATAAACAAAAGCAACACCTATATTAATGGGAATCGTATCTGTTGTTCTTATTGAAGAGCAGGACCTGCTCTTCTGATCTGGATTGTTTAAATTTTAGATCTAAAACTTATAAAATATATAGCTTCCTGATTTTCATCTGTGGGCGGTCCGAACAAAATTGGACGGTCCAGATCAGAAGAGCAGGATCCTGCTCTTGCTCAATAAGAGCAACATATACGGATCCATATTAATGAGGGAAAAGACTACAATTTTTTGTTTGATTCTAAAAAAAATAAGAATTACATTCCTGACCCTACTTTCAAACATTTGACAATCACGACTCTATTTTTCTGCGTTCAGCGTTCAAAAGTGTTTTCTAGACGCACGCGTTCAGAAATAGAGGTCACCCGAGTTTATGATGCAAAAAAATATCAAGTACTTTTGATATCTGCGTTCACGTCAAAACGTAGCGTAGGAACGTGCGTCCAGACGTATCGTTCACAACGTTTCCTAAACGCAGCGTGAACGCAGATTTGAAATTTTGCATCATACTTAATCATTTTTGTTGTTTGTTTTTTCAGCGTGAACGTATGCGTTTAGTATGAACGCTGAGCGCAGAAAAATGAGACTATGGCTGTTAAATGTTTGAAAACAAAATCATGAATGTAATTTTTATTTTTTTAGAATCAGACAGAAAAAAAATTCAAAAAACTACTAGTGTGGTTTATTTATGAAAAAAAATAGAGAGTGACTGAAATTTGTTTGTTTGTTTTATATTAAATCCAAGGTGGAGAATTTTTTTTGCACGGATTTCAACCGTTCAAATTTGTATCTTGTCTCGAGATATGTGTAATTTCTTTAATTTTGTTTCATTACCATGAGATTAATAAAGCCATAATAGATACCTGCCTATGTTTGATCGAATCCAAACAAAAACAGCCACATGTTATTTGTTATTTTATTATTATTTTTTATTTGTTTAAGGTTAAAAGGAAAAACAAAAGGAGGTATTTGGGCACATGAAGAATCTATGCGCAATGACCCACATGAGAATATTTTCTCTTGTAAATAGATAAACAAATGCAAATGGAATTGAGCATTTTCTATTTAGAGAAACAAATTACAAAGCTATGTTGCATTTTTGGTAGCATTAGATAAGGATCAAATTTCTTTATTCATTTATGGTGAGGTGAGGCCGATGAATTTTACTACTAATCTGCATTTTTTTATTTACATCCATACGTCTTTATGTATTTATCATAAATTGTTTATATTCAACAAAATAAGGCTTATACCAAAGGTTACTGATATAAAAAAAATTGAAAGTTGTCTTTTTATTTCTTCATAAAAATTTTGAATTTGAATTTTATTTTGATCATTTAGTAAAACCACATTAAATACTTTATATATTACATAATAATATTTTCGAGTTTCGAGTAAAATGGTTTTGTTGACAGTCTGATAACTGAGTATGTACTTAAAATCAGGGACGAAGTTGGAAATAATAATTGGAGGGGGCTAACTAGGAACTACTATGTAATTTAACTTGTATGAGGATGGCTAATTAGTATTTGCTAATTAAATTAGGATGAGGTCTATAAAAAAGTATAAATTTTTAATTCATGGAGGGAGCTTAGCCTGTTGGTGAAATTTTTCGAGAATGTTTGGCCCTATATGTTAAACTTCCATTAATTTCGATTGTTTATGAAAATTTTCAATCTCTCCCTGCCTTCCACTTTAGTAAAATTTTATAAAGATATGGACAATTAAATATAATGACACAGGATTTTCTAAATTTTTTACAAATAGTCGAGAATGCTATTGTTGATGGCGTCTCTAAATTCTCTCCATTAAAAGTTGCGCTCCTAATAGTTGCGCTGTTTTTACAAATTTTATTTTCCTGTTTTTCTTGTCTGAGATACACTGTAGGATTGAAATCATCTTCAACTAGAAGCACAAGTAATAGTTGCGCTCCTAATAAATTCATCTAGGGATGCTATTAACAATTGCGACCTTGATTTCTCCTTCATTTTTTTTTGACTCTGCATTAATTATATGTCTAACTTAACGACTTGATTACTTGCGCTCCTAATTGAGAATGATTTCAACTCTACGTTAGATTCCACACACGAAAAATTGAAGAAAATTATAAAATAATTGAGAAAATTTAGATGAGCTAATTACAAATTTACAATAACATCCTCGATCATTTGTAAAATTATTTGAAATATAAACCATTACATTTAATTCGGTATATACCTCCACTCTTAATAAATTTATCCTCCACTCTACTTGCACTCAGGGGTGCAAACGAGTCGAACACGAACGAGCTGAGTTAAGTTCAAAATCGGTTCGTTACTTAACGAACGAGTTCATAACGAGCTGGTAACGAACAAGTCCATAATGAGTTTTTGACAAGTCGAACACGAACGAGCCACGAGCTACAAATATTTTTGACACTCCTAGATTATATGTTAATTAATATTGTCCAACTTGTACTTCAACTATTGCAGTTAGATATTAATATCTATCAATTAACTTTATATAATATCTGTCCAGCTCGGCTCGTTAACTTAACGAGCTGATCAGCTCGTATCGTTAACAGCTCGAGCTGGTAACGTATGAGTTCATAAAGAGTTTTTGATGAGTCGAACACGAGCGAGCTACGAACTATGAATATTTCTTGCACCTCTACTTGCACTGGTTCTCAGATCCGTATCTGCTGCTCTTTTGAGTCAAGAGCATGATCCTGCTCTTATCATTTAGACCGTTAAATAAGAATCGAACGGACGAAGGACAGAATTTTTAAGATAATTTTTTGATTTGATCCGTCTATCTCACACCACGTGCTTCTCTTCCTTAAAGGCTTAAACCCACACAAAGCATTAAAACTACTCAGAGCGAAAACGGAAGCAATTCTTCTGCCACCAGAGAGAGAAAGAGAGAGAGAAAGAGAGGCTTAAATACACATCAGCTCTGGTGTCTTTCGCGCTGCTTTTGGTTCCACTAGAGTCCATCATCAGCTAAGCTAGCTATTCGGGGCTTCGGGCAATAAAACACAAGAAAAGAAAAGAAAAAGGAGCAACAAATCAAAGGAGATTATAAATTTACATTATTGGATCGTTTTGCTCTCAAGGAGAAACTTTCAAATGGTTTTCGCCTAATTCTTCTCTCGAAAATGGAGATCGGGAAGAAACCGATCGCTCTGCTACTCGTAGCCTTACTTCTATCCAGTTGCACTTGCACTTGCACTTGCACTGCCTCCGTTTCTGCTTCTTATCCAGTGAGTATGTATACTTCCTCTCTCTCTTTTCTTCACCATTTCAAGGATTTCTTCATACGAACTTCTAGCATTTTAGTTGATTCCGATTGCTTTTTCAGAAATCGTGAGCAATTTTGTCTCAAATGCGGCTTCTTCTCTGATCAAGCGGCTGTGGTCATTCAAATCTAACACGAAGACGGGTAAAAAAATACTTCTTTGCTTGATTTTTTGTTATCTCGGGTCTGATCTAGTGATGAAAGAAATACTCACAAAAATGTGGTGAAATTTTCAGCTGTTGCTAGCCGTTCGATGGTGAGATTTGAGAGCGGATACACGGTAGAGACAGTGTTTGACGGAAGCAAGCTTGGGATCGAGCCTTACGCTGTGGAGGTAACACAAAGCGGAGACCTTTTGGTGCTTGATTCGCTAAATAGTAATATTTACCAGATCTCTTTGCCTCTGTCAAGATGTAAGCACATTTGCTTTCCCTTAAATTCTTTATAAGTCATATTTTGTCAAGTTTATCTATTTTTAGCCCTCTTATTTTAATTAATTTATTTATTTGGTTTGAGACTGATTGTGCAGTAAAAAGCTGATTGATTTGCACTTTTAGTTTTTTTTAGTATAAAAACTGGAAATTTTCAGGGTCTGGTAAGGTCATATACTGTTTTCTTGTAATGTAATAGCTAATAAAGAGGAACTTTAACTTTGATTTCTTATTTTAATGAGGATAAGAGTTAACCTGAAAAATTTACTGTCACCAAACATATCCTGCTTTTTGGCAAATAGTTATCGGTATGCCAGAATTTTAGTTGTTGTCCCTTGTCACCATTGTCTAATATCAGGATTTGCCTTTCTCAAATCAAGCCCTTTGTAGTACAGGCTTTCCCAAATCAGACAAGCAAACAAGACTAACGTTGATTAGTGATAATGACATTTAGTGGCCTTATCCTTGTATGACCTAACCTTGTCAATTGGTTGTTAGGTAGGCATCTAAGAAATTTCAATACATTTTTATTTTTTTTTATTTGACACTCTTTAGTCATAATACTTGCTCATCTACAAGGTTGCCAACTTTAACTGTGTGTTGACACATGTTTTGACCTTACTGGTTTTATTTTTAAAAAATTGCAGACAGTAGACCTAAGCTTGTGGCCGGTTCGTCCGAGGGGTATTCTGGTCATGTTGATGGCCGGCTCCGAGAAGCAAAGTTGAACCATCCCAAGGGGCTGACAATGGATGATCGGAGAAATATTTATGTTGCAGATGCCATGAACATGGCGATCAGAAAGATCAGTAATTCTGGTAAAATACTGGATTCATATTGAATATTTGAATTATTAAATTATAGGAAACGACTAACTGTCTCTCCTTACAAGCCCTTCTTACATGTCCTCCATATACGATAAATGTAGTAGTCTTTATATACTGAATGTAAGTCTTTATACTATTGGACTGGATTCATTATAATAAATATTGAGTGTCAAGTTTTCATTTCTCAAGACATGTAGTATTTATTTGTAATTTTCTTGTTAATTATATATTGCAATAAATACTGTATCATAAAAGTCTTTATAATTAACATTCGAATTCTTTATACTTTTGCCAGTTTTCATTTCTCAGAGAATGTACACATAATACTTTATTTGGCAGTCTCCATTTTAACATGAAAGTCTTTATATCAAATGTTACAAGTCTTTATACTGTATCACATAATTGTTTTGTTGCGTAGCGGAGGACGCGAGAGGGGGACAGGAAGTGAGGGGATGATATATTAACTCTAAATTATAAGGTGGTGCATTAAAAATTTGGTTTTTTCCCCTTCTAATTTATTGTGAAATTTTACCGAGTCCTGATAAATATCACAATTGAAAGGGCCGCAGATATTATATTGGTGTTTTTCAAAAAGGTAGAGTGGGACTTAAAACAAGGAAAGAACCATACTTGATAGCTAACAAGTAGAAATGGCACAGCCAATAGTTCAGCACAGCAAACTGTCTAGTAAATTATTTATATATGCCAAAAAAATAGTACACAATACAAGAGCGGTATCATAAGTTGTTAAAAAGGTATAACAACGGGCATACAATATGAAAATTATATAAAAAAAAACAAAAAACTCAGAATGTGTATAAATAAATCCAAAATAGCCCAGTGGTCCTTATCTCCTTGAACAAGGCAAACTTTGGCCATGCAATTGTTGTAAATTGTCTAAAAGAAACAAGAATAATTAAGCTAACAACCTTTAACTGAGCTTAGGATTGTTATTTTGTGCTTGTAAAGGGGTGACGACTATAGCGGGTGGGAAGACGGGAAGAGGAGGGCATGTAGATGGACCGAGTGATGAGGTCAAATTCTCGACAGATTTCGAGGTGCGGTATCTGGGCAGCAGCTGCTCCCTCCTTGTCATTGACCGAGGCAACCAAGCCATCCGTGAGATCCAGCTTCATTTTGATGACTGTGCATACAACCTAGAAACAGGCTTTCCTTTAGGTACGTGCACTAGCTGTTTTTTATTTTTCATTTTAATTGAGGGGGAAATTTTATGTGTATCTCATTCTTTGCGACAAGATTTAATTCTGTACTTGCTATCATAATTTTATGTGTCTTTTATTTTTCATTTTAATTGAGGGGGAAATTTTAATTGGGGTTGTGTTTTTTTTTTCTCTTTTATTTGTTGCCTGCCATGGAGCCGGGGAGGGGGGGTTACAGTTTTCATTTGTTCTGCAACTAAATATCATGAATGCAACTAGAAATCAAGTACATCGATCTCTGCAAATTATAAGTCATATTTTTGTAATGCTTATTTCCTTATTTTGTTCAAAAGATGCCAAACAAGCTTAATTTCATCACTTGACTGCCTCTCTTAAAATATGGGACAGAAAAGAGTTTTGGGGTATTTTCCAAAGATAACAGGATGAACATATGGATATTGGTTGCTTTTTATTGCTGTAATGAAACAAACCTCTTGCATGAAGGTAGTATTGGTAGTTAGTATGTTCTAACTGCACTCTATATAAAGAGGTACATTTGATAAAAAATTTCAGGGATTGCATTGCTTTTTGCTGCCGGCTTCTTCGGTTACATGCTTGCATTGCTTCAGCGCCGTGTAGGAGTGATGGTTTTTAGTGAAGACGTGAGTACATATGAAAATAACCATCTCCATTTTTTATACTTTATCTGTCAACTGTGGTTGCAGAACTACAATGTCTTCTTGTTGGTGACACACATTTCAAATAATCAGCAAAAGTGTAAAACGCATCATTTTTTAGGTGTACTTGACAGACCTGTTGATAGGCTCTGTAGTCTGTAGTCTGTAGTCTGTACACACTTCAAATTAAAAATTGCAATATTTATTCTGCCGTTGCAGGAAACACAAGAACCTCTGATGAAAGGAAACAATAGCATTTCTCCTTATCAGAAGCCAATGAAATCTTCTCTGAGGCCGCCTCTTATACCACCAGAAATTGAAGCAGGCAAACAGGACGAAGATGAAGAAGGCTTCTTCACCTCCATTGGCAAGTTGCTTGGTGGGGCCAAAGCATCGCTTGGAGAAATACTCTTTGCACTTTTCAGAAAGAAACAACCACCCTCGCCTAATATTACCACCAACCTGTATCAGTACCATAGCCCGCAGCACCAACTCCAAAAAACAAACACATGGCCGGCACAAGAAACCTTTGCAATCCCTCACGACGAATCACCACCTCCAATCGATGCTCGTACACCGACCCCAAAGAAGAGCTATGCTTTTATGGCAAAAGAGCCCGACAAAATACATCATTTGAGGCATGTGCGGTCGTTCGGGGAGCCACTCCAACAGCACCAGAGTTTTCAGCCACAGACACAAACTTACTGCCAGCAACACTTGCAACAGCATAGGCAGTACTCAGCAGGGCCACAAACAATCTATGAACAGAGTTGCGAGTCGACAAATGAGATTGTGTTTGGGGCAGTGCAGGAAGTGGATAGCAAGAGGCATGTAGAGATTATGGCATTAAATTATGGAGAGTCTTACTATGAGCAGTATGGGATGCGTTACGGACAAAATTATATGGGTATAGCCTATAGTAATAACTTCTAGATAGTATCTTTCTGCATTGTTTTTTCCTTGATAATCTAGCATTGGTTTATAATGAATTTTGCTAAACAAGCGGAATGCAGGGGAAAAATAAGAAAGGTAATGAAGATTTTGAAAGAGGCGCTCTGCCATGTAGTGGAGAAGCATCTCATGACTAGCGTTTTCTTTCTTTTTCATTTCCTTCCATTCTTTTTTCGTTGTTAATTTTTTTGGCGTATTTCTGTGAATTTGATAGTGGACTGTAGTTAGGGCGTATTCAAAATTTTCGTCAGGAGTTCAAGATTTACATTTTTTCAGAGAAGTTCGAAATGATGCTTATTTTTTGAAAAAAATTATCATATATGATTATTTGTATAAAAATATTTCAAGTATATGATCATTTTTGAAAAACTTTAAATATATGATTATTTTGAAAAAAAATTCTAAAGAGTTTCAGCTGCATTTCTAAGTGAATGAGGCTCTGCCCCAGCAGTTCTTTGATAGTGGGAGAAATAGTTCTCATCTGGAAAAAAAATTTGAGACATCTAACAGGGGTGGATCTAAGAAGAGTCAAGGCGAATCATTTTCGCAAAATAATTTTGTATATTTATACGATTTGTCATAATTTTTGTAAAATAATTATGTATTTTTAAAAATATATTTTATTTTGTCTCTTTCTAAATTTTTTTATAAATTTTGACATTTCTAATGAAAATTTTGAATCTGACCCACATCTTGAAATATTACAACTGTTCAGTGCAGTTGAGTTTTGCTAACAATGATATAAAAGTTGTAAACCGGGTACTGTGCAACAGCATCACGTGAAATTTCTTCAGTTACTGTGCGTAATTGTAGTTTAAAGTCATGCTGCATGCTTCAAAAGGAGCCTGCATCCTATGCCAAGATAAGAAAAGAGAACAGTGAAACGAAATTATTGAGAAGTGGTGAAAGTTCATGTTCCATGGCATGTGCTTTTTCACGCCGGGCTAGAATATCACTCTTCTTATCAGTCTTTTGTTGCGAAATAACACTTTTCTAATTAATAATTTGTAAACAACATTTTCGCTTTTTAAAAAGAAAAAACTTAGATATTTTCGAGATGGATACTTTAGATACTCTAAATTACTCGAAGCTGTTGAGAGACATCAATATTCGTATCATACATCAAAATTGGACGGTCCAGTGTTTTGGAGTACTTAGAGTATTTATTTTCGAAATACCCGAGTTGTTTCCTCTTTAAAATGATAAAAAATAAAGTTCATTTATCATTCTTTTAAAATAACACTCTTTTATTACAAATTTTGTTTTACTATTCGAATTGTTTAACGATGATCTCTGATCATGTCCCTCTACTGCTCCATTGCAGACAGCATCAAAGCAAGGCCACCCCATCGTATCGAGTTGTACTGACTTAGATACAAACAATTAGTTCAGGTGACATGGCAACATACAAGACACTTAAGAATTAGCATAGGAACCACGGCTCACAACTCGAAGAACAAGTGCAATTTTAAAAAGACACTATTCTATTCTTCAACAGGATAGAAGAGAAGAGAAGAGATTGTTAGCGACACGAGTTCAGACTGATGAGAATCAAGATAAAGAGAACGAGCATATCAACTTGCATCACTCCTACCCCATGTTTGATTAGAGAATTAAGTTAAAGATTCGTAATTTTTTATATGAAGTTACGGTATCATAAAAATACTCTCGTTTGGTTACATTAATGAAAGAATAAAAGATAATAAGATTCATGTCATCATATTAAATATATAAATAATGATAGCAAAGTAAATGATAATAATTATTGTCAAGAAAATAATATGAAATAAAAATAAACAATTAATTATAAAAAATAAATAATAATTAATATATTAGAAATTGCTTATAAAATAAAGATATTTCAAAGAAAATAATAATGATAATAACAATTTATAATACCAACACCAAATATGTAAAAGATATAAAAGTAATAGTAACAACAAAAAATAGTATTCTCATAATTATTATAATTCTATTATAATAATATTTTTATTATCATTGTTTCATGAAAATAATATAATAAACTATTGTTCGTGTTGTTATTGTAATTATTAATTTTTTATAATATTATATTAATTAAATAATTAAATATAACAAAATATCTATATTTTAATTAATGTGTTTAATAACCTTAATAAATACAATGATACAAATAACAATAAAAACAACATGCAATAACGACAACAACAACTATAATAATAAATAATAATAGTAGTAATAATAATAATAATAATAATAATAAATGTAATAGTAACTATTACAATAATTATAATAATAATAATAATTATTATAATTATAATAATAGTAATTGTTAAAATAACATAATAATTGTAATAATAATCATAATTTTTATTATAATAATTATATGAACAAGGTTATTATATGAGTGAGGCTACGGTGTTCCGCAAAGCACCAAACGCGATGTACTTCGCATCTATATCTGCAAATTCAAAGTCCAAACGATAGATCCAAACCGTTGAACTTGATCTTCATATTATATTCTTCTTGGAGATCGAATTTTATATTTTTTGGAATTTTTTTTACAATTTTTTAAAGGGGTGAAAAATTGGTTAATCTAACGATTTCTGGATCATCCGATATGAATGATTTTCGACCTCTCTAAAAAATAGTAAATAAATTCAAAAAAAATGTAAAATCCGGTATCAAAGAAGATTTTAATATGAAGATCAAGTTCAACGGTTTGGATCGGTCATTTGAACTTTGAAATTGAAGATATGGAGGCGAAGTACGGTGCTTTTGGTGCTTTGCGGAACACCATAGCCTCACTCTTATTATAATATGCATAGGACACCCCTTCTGTCCTATGCATATATAATTCTCAATAAATTGAGATTTAAGTTGCTCAATGAATTCTTCATATCAAAATATTGTAGTAAATAAAATTTCGTGATTTTTTAGAGCTTTTTTCTATTTTTAATTTTTTTTGGCACTGCAACCCAGATATGAAAAATTTGTTGAGCAACTTAAATCTCAATTGATATAGCTAATTATATATGCGTAGAACAAAAAGGGTGTCCTATGCATATTATAATAACATTGCTCTAATTATATTTATCATTGTAATAATAGTAATAGTTATAAGTATAATGATTATTATAATAATCCTTAGTCATAATTATTATAATTATAATTATATTATTTACTTTAATTATTATTATTATCATAATTATATTATTATAACTATAATAAACAATACCAACAATAATATAATAATTTGAATTGTAGGTCCTGATGTATTGTTTTACTAATCCTAGTTGCTAGATAGAAGTTGCAAATATAAAATCGTTTATTAAGTACTTAAGAGTCGATTCTACAGGAACAAGTCGGATTTAGTTATCAAATTTTAATAATTCTATCTGTTTTGCATCTGGTGCTTATTTGATTATAAATCTCCGATAGTTTTGCACCACTTCTTGGTTTTCTTTAATAATTTCTAGTTGAGACGTGGCACTTGGAAGGAAATAAGTCTGACATTTTACTAGGCCACCTCACAATATTATTGTAGTGCAATACAGCCAAGAAATTATACATTGTCAAGTTGACTTTCTCATTACTTGTATTGTGTAGCATTGCTGAATTTTTCATATTTATTTAGAAAAGAAACTTTAAAAGGTGATCGTTTCTTGAAATTAGTATTTGCAAAGTTCCTATTGGATGGTATATTCTAGCATGATGACCAACATGCCATGAATTATCTGCCAGAGAAGATTGTCTGCATTTTGTTATTACCTAAATAAAACAAGAAGTCCTTAGTTAATGTGATCACCAATGCCATCGTTCTATGAGCTAACTAGCTAAGCTTTATTATATTATAAGAAGGTCGAGAAAAATTCAAATGCAGCCAGCTTAATTTAGTACTGTTATATCACAATGAGGTCTTGTACGTTACAAACTGCAGTACCGAGCTACTAATGCATACTACTTCTCACAGGTGCAACACTGAAGTAAGGGGTGGAATGGAAGTATAGGTACCCTGCTTACAGGAGGACTTGCCCTTGCGGTTGCTGAACTGTCTACACTGACAGGAACGCTTGAAGAGATTGTTCTTGTTATCAGTATTTTTATTTCTGGTAATTATCTTAATTTACTCCAATTTTTGCCTGTTGCTTGATAGTTAATAGATATCTACCATAATGGATTGTGGTTCTACCCAGTAACAGTACATACTGGTAGCCTGATATGACTGGTGGAGTCATCTCATTTTTTTTAATTAAGCTTCAATTTCACTTTTTAGAGCTGCTGAGAAGATTCTTTATCCTATGTTACCCTTCTCGCTATCCGTTTTTCATCTCTATGTTTGAAATGTAGGTCTGTGGCAACAACTTGAAGTTGTATCCAACATTGAAACCATACGAATTTATTGACAAATGAATTTATTGCAACTTCTGCCAGCCGGTTTTTGCTCATTGCCCTATTTGGGCGGGCGAGGATTTGCATAACTTGGTTGTGAAAAACTTTATGGGGTTTGCCAAGTCATTGGAAGGTCTCTCTCTCTCTCTCTCTCTTTCTCAAAGCAAAAAAAAAAAACAATTAGAAAATGTGTTCATATCAATGTGTCAGGGTGTGTGAATGGTTATTTGCAATGCATGGAGTATGAGAGAATCCCGTCTAAGATTTTGACATATCAAGCTTATGAAGATAGTTTGTACAGTGGTTATCGCTCAGCTGTCCAGTCAACATCCCAAGAGGACAGTCTGGTACGCTGCAACTACCTAAACTAACCTAATTGTAGCACAGTTCAAATGGATTTGTTCTAACATCATAACATTTGGATAAACTCATGTCAGTTAAGTTTTGCTATATGGGAGCCGCCTCATAGGAAGTACAAGATGCTGAATTATCCATGGAAGAGCTATATCAGAGTGAGTGGTGCACTGAGACACTGTGCTTTCATGGTCATGGCATTGCATGGATGCATTCTATCAGAAATTCAGGTTTGTATTTCTTTGCATTCCAACTATACCTGTTTGTAACCCATCCTTTCATGAATTCCCTGAATCACTGGCATTTATAAACTTGTGCCAATTAGTGACCATATCCAAAATTGAAACCAAGGTTGCTTACAGGTTCTTAATGTTTCTGTTTGTCTAAATCACTGGTTCATAATAGGAAAAGGTGTTGTTTTGACTCTTGCTATTGTAGGCGCTGCCGGAGTATAGACAAATATTCTGCGCCGAGCTACAGAGAGTGAGAATTGAAGGTGCAAAGGTGCTACATGAGCTTGGTGACAAGGTGAAGACAATGACCAAATTAACCTCATCCGATATCCTAGCAGAGGTTCACGCCACAGCCAAAGAGTTACAAAAGAAGATTGACCAGAATACCTCCTGGTTAATGCTGAAAGCTGAGAAATATTTAAGAAGGGAAATGATGCAACAAAGGACGGAATCCTTGATGTCACCAGACACAAACTCATACGGGAACAGATTACATGAACTCAAATCTGTTAAAGGCTCTATGCTGACTACTTCCTATAGCAGGTGAGATGCCTGCACTTTTAGTTTACATTGGTATAGATCGTCTCCACCATGGTTTCAACAAGTTTGATACAATTTGCTTTGTGTTGTCAGTTGGGTTTGGTGCAGCTTCCTGCACTGTTTGCTTTGAGATGCACAATGCTGGAAGCTGTATCTGCTTTCTTCTTTTTATGCACCATATAATGTATGCTTTCTTTTGGGTGGTATGATACTGGCATGTGTTGGTTTATATTGGCACAGTATAAATTTGTTTTTATTTACATTGGTTTGAGACAGACCTTCCTTTTTGCTAACCAGAAACCAGAAGGCTTTAATCAGGTAAATTCTGTTGTAGCCACCACCACCACCCTTTTACTCCAAATGGGCAGCTGAATGAGGGTTGTGCTCAAACTAAACTGAGGTTATTTTACAGGTTTGATTCATCTTCAACAACCGACATGATGCTTCAGTCACGGACAATGTGGCCGGCACGAAGGTCATTTCCCCCTGCTGATCCTATACCTAGTGAAGAGGAGTCAAGAACATATGTGAGTGCCAGTGCTTTGTCCCTAGCTACCTTTGCATCTCTCCTGATTAAATTCGTTGCAAGAATGCAAAACATAGTTGATGCTTTTGAGGAGCCTGTGATTGAGCCTGGGTAGGAGAGAGAAGGTATCTGGTTCAGATTTTGCCACGCAGTTGGGCTGAAGAGATGATGATGTCTAGGTTTGTCTACAGATTTTATGTTTGTTTGTTTTTGTTTTCTAATTCTCTCCCACTAGGTTGCAAGTGTTAATTTTGGTCTAACCAGTAAAATTAGAGAATCCTCTTGTTTGGATTTAGGACTTGGCAAATGGCATCCTGAGAAGGTAAGCTCATGAGAGCCCAATATAAATTACAAACATAAAGCATGATTAGTGTTTAATTGTCTTGTAATCAATTTTGATCTTGATGTTATAAGGTTGTTGTAATGATAAAGCATGATAAGGGTCGACAGATATATTTAGTCTTTTTGTTCCAAACTTTAAAATTTGAAGAGGAGAGGAGAGGAGAAAATATTCTATAAATATAAATTTTGTCACTCTTCTACCCGCCAAATGGAAGAGTAAAATTCACCTCGTTTCTTCCATCCCTTTCCCTTTTGCCTTCGCTCTCTCATCCACTTTTTTTTTGTGGAGCACATGCTGCAGATATCTTGCTCAAAGATCATATTTGATCTAAATTCTAAAAAACTAGATATATTGGACTGGGATCCGGTGTTATGAAGAAAATGCAAGACACAAAGCAAACTGTTTTGAGATTCATGCTTCTAAATCTCTACCTTCCTAGAATTTATCTGAGCTGGTCGTCTGTTATGTTGTACCATATTGCACAGCTCAGAACACAGACCTGATAAAATCTCATCATATTTCTGTCTTTTTGTGGACAGACGATCTGGCAATCTGCTATCGTGATTTGTGATTAACTACAAAGCTATTGGAGAAATTGATATGACCGGAGTATTTCAGTAAATTGAAAACACATTAATCATTGATTAATGTTCAAAGTTGATCTAATGCAATAGTTTGTTCTTTTACAACACAAATTATACAAGAATCTTGTTTCCACATAAATACAATGAATTAATGTATTATACTCGATGTTCATGACCAATGCAATGATCTATATTAGAATCTTATTATACATGCACATCTATATATATTTATATATATATTTACAAAACCACAAAACTATTGCTACTGAACATTTATAATATGAGCGGTCATTTCTTCATCCTTTGGTTTAGGATTTGAAAATCACATGACAAGGTAAGATACATGGTATATCTTTTTCTCTTGTTATCTTCTCTAACTTGTATATTATTTAGTTTGGAGAACTTGAGCATCTTAGAACAAGAAGGGGAAGTCATCAGTTTTTTGTGGCCTTACGCAGTTTGATTGGACCCATCCAATTTGACTTTGTTCATTATCATATATTACCAACTTCCCACGAAGCGAAATATCTGGAAATTGTAAAATGACATGGGGGTAATATGGATGGAATATCAGTATTTTCTAAGGAACTAAATCCAATAAAGCTGTGAAACACGTACTGTACAGTTAAAAGTATCATACCTCCAAGGATAATGGTTGATCCATGTTGAATGTCCATCCCATTAAGAATCCCTAAGCAGACATTGCCCTTCTCCTGCACAAAGAGGTACCTCAAACATGAGAGAGAGAGAGAGGGGGAGAGAGCTCCTTGGCAGCTACTGCCAAGTTTTCAAGAGAGAGAGAGAGAGAGAGAGAGAGAGAGAGAGAGAGAGAGAGACGCTGGTATTAGATGGATTATGAATTGCTTTTTTAGTTTTTACTATTATAAGTCTGTGCACCATTATATGTATGTTATTTTGCAACTAAAGCTGCTTTGTAGGAAAGGAGACTTACACTTATAACGAGGTAACCTTCAGGAGGGATGACATATGTTGTTGGCACGAAAAACCATCGATTTGCAAAATGCAATGTAACAGGTTTAAAGTACTTCTTGACATCGCTGACAGAGCTGAACAGAAGCAAAAAATTTCTTTATGGATCTCAAGTTTGGTGGTACAATATGGTTCATGTTCTTCTGACCTAGTGGTTTCAACCATCAAAGAAAAAAGTTGCCACTAGAAGTACCTGATGGGGAAATCAGTTTTCCAACACACGGGCAGAGTTTTATCTGAATCATCTTGCACAAGACTGCTGATAGATTTAAGCTGAACTTTTTCCAAAAGAAAGGAATGCATTAAAACTGAACTGCAGGCTTTGACTTTAGGAGGGTAAACATTAAAAATAGAGAATTGAAGGAAAATTTCAAAAGAGAACTGACCGAAGATACAAGTTTGGTGTAGGCATCATTTGGAAGATAGGTGTATGAGCTCCCACTGTCAAATATAACTTGTATTAACTTGTTTCTTTGGCCCCCAGCAGTTAGTTCTTGATCACCATACCTCAGCTTTTGAACAGATGTATGGTACAAGCTCCTAAAATGTAAATATATATAAAGGTATTTAAGAATAAAAATTACCAAAGTATAATAAAATATAATTCAACTGGGACATAATCTAACTGCCTCTTTTGCCATTAAAAATGCATCTGGTTTGTTTATTACATGTTGCATGCATGCTGATGTGAGGTGTGGTGCGTACGAGTGACTTGCTCTGGTAGGGTGTTTCTGTAAGGTTATAATGTAATGTGTTTTTATATGTTTCTTTATTTATTCTTTGCACTGGTTACTTTCGGACCTGACTATAAAACTTGTTTCATAATATAATGAGAACAGCTTCGCAACTGACACCTTTTCCAAAAAGAAAAAAGCTGGTACCATACGTAGAGGATTGACTTATTATTCAGATCAATATAGAAGTGTGTACTTACGAAAGGCTGTTAAGTGTGGAGACCCATGTGACGCCCCATCTGGGGACATAATCATCACCTAGGAACAAATACCCACCGCCACTGGGCTCACCAGTGATGCAGTGGCCTATAATGTTGGATATAACCCCTTGATCAGCTAGCTGTGATGGGAGGCTTATTCTGGCACCACTGAGCCCCAAAATCCCATCGGTCTTTGCGGGAGAGGCCAGAAGCTGTCCTCGCTGATCGTATGCACATCTACAAATGTAATAATACAAGCAAAAGGCTATAGTCACTCATGAAAACTGGGGTGGAGCAGGGATGAGACATTCTCAAAGTTACTTATGTAAGGTCAAGGATGCTGTTCGCCTTTGTTAGGACACATATATACAGCAGTTAACAAGAACACACATACCAAAGTCACAGAAAGAAAGAATATTGCACTTATGCTTGCTAATTTCACTCCCAACAAAAAAAAATAAACAATTTCAACAAGAATGGGGTTAGTGTGGCACAGGGTTAGCTAGAAAACAATTTCAATTTCAACAAAATTTACAGATTCAGTTGACAAGGTGTCTTCTCAAAAAAAAAAGGTTGACAAGGTGAAAAGTTTATTCAAGAAAGATAAAATTTTGGCACTTTCGCATCCCTAGATAACTGGGGTCCAAATCTTAGGGCCTTGCTTTTTTATTTCCAAAAATTAAATAGCCTTTGGACATAGGAATATAAAAACAAAAAGGTGAAATAGCACATTAGGGGGACAAACAAACAACAAAAAAACATGGGATTTGGGGGGGGGGGGGGGGGGGGGGTTCTCAGGAATAATCCATCACAAGTATTTGGAATTATGTAACATAGTATCTAAATGCAAAGCACGTTCAATTACTAGATATGACGGGTCATATTGGTTTTGGCCATAAGCCCAGGACAATACAAACAACAGAAAAGTCCTTTCTACAAATACCTGAAGGACTATATTATTATTGCAGTATCGTTGATAATGAAAAATGTAGGTAAAATCTGCCTAATTATCCAAATAAACTGTATTGTGATTTAATATAGTGTTTACTTCTGCATACCCAAAGACAAAGCTTAGTTTTTCTCTCTCAACATCAGAAGTTATGAGATGCATCTCGTCTCTCGCCAACACACCAACAGAGGAGCTGCGATCAGCGTACTCGATCTCATAGTCACACTGTCTACAGGTTGCACAGTAATTCTGGTTTCCTTGCAACTCCTGGCACAGAGAATCCCTAGGTGGCACTATCTGCCCTTTTGCCGGTTTATACAATGGGTGTGGCCCCTGTTAAAAAGGAAGAAAAAATTTCAATCATTTGTCAGGTAAAAAAGAAAAAGATTCCAACATGAAACCACAAGTTTACTGATACAGAACATATAACGCATGAGAAATGTGTAATTCGTAGATTCTGGTTGAAACCAGTAACAACAATGAAGTTTACCTTGGCACAACTGGTGCAGGGGGCGTCACACTGTATCCATGTGAGGTCACTACCAGTATCAACATCCAGATAATAAGGTCTTGGTGGATTCCCCACAAATATAGAAGTATAGTATTGTCTGTACTCTTAAGAGGAAAATAGTGCATCAGTTTCCAGTCAATATTGTATGAAATAGTAATCATTCCAGCTAAGATGTCCATTTTGACAATAAAGATAATTGATTATAAAAGCAACACACATGAACTATTTATCTGTTTAAGATTAAAAGTCTCAGAGTCACAGTATTTTAAGGACTCCCCTAATTTAGGAACTTCAAAGGACAATGAAATAAACTAATTGATGCATAAAATGGTTAGTTAAGAAGAGTATATCATCCTAACAAGACTTTGTCCTTCTTTTTTTCTTTTAGCTAAACTAAAACAATGTCTAATAAAGGAAGTGACTGCTGAGATAGATTAGTCACAAACATCCTTATTTTTAACTTAGTCCAAAATTGATTCAACATTCATGCTAATTTCAACAGAATAGCAAATCACATGAACCACTCATCAACTCACCCGTCCGGATACACATTGCCTCGAATCGGGAAAATTGTACTGGAATTGACCAAACCAGTTTCCGTATCTTTCTTCTCCTGGATCCCATCCTGGACTCGAACCTGTTCCAGCTTCACATCTCCAATCTCTCTCAAAACCCTTCCTCTCTGTTTCGGATACAACTGGAGAAGAAACGACTTCGTCTCGTTCTTTTCCAACTCCTCTCTTACAGATCCGGTCAACAGCTGATACGACAGGTCGGAGTACAAGCAACCGTAAACGGACACGGCGACGAGAACAGCAGCTAAGAGGTAAACGATCGCTTTCTTTGGAGCAAAGAGCGATGGTCGTCGAGGTGGAAATGGAGGTGGAGAGAAAGCGGAGAGAGTATGAGCAGTACTAGATGGAATCGGCGACTGCGGGGTGAAGGCGGAGTCGCCATCGGAGAGGGTGAAGGCGGTAATGGTCTTGCCCTTGGAAGGATCGTCGGAAGGAGGAAGAGAGATGATCACGACGCCATGGAGTTGTTGAGGATTAGGTTCCATTTAGAGTTCGTCGGCGGCGAGTGGCGTGGTTTGGTTTGGTCCCTTGGAGAAGGAAGGGAGAACCGGAGAAGGTCAGAACTCGGAACTAGAGAAATGTTCTCTAGTCAATAGTGTATGCTATTTGGCAGGTGACCAAAGAAAGAGAGGAAGGGGTTAAGGCCTTCGTTTTGGATCATTTTTTTAATTCTAGAATGAAGTATTTTTGACAATGTACCCTTGTAAAAGTTGGAATCTTGTTTTTTTTTTAAATCGTGTTTGTTTCTGTAGATTATAGCTGATTTCGTGTGTATTATTGGTATGGAGCTTTTTTTTATATAATTTAACTTAAATGGAATAAAATAATGGTGGGGCCTGGGGAGCCATCGTCTGTTTAATTATTTGAAACCCTTGACAATAAATGATATTGATATTTAGTTTTATAATTTTGAAATCCAAACTCTAATATATGGACCTAATTTGTCTTTATGCTACATGTATATTTATATGATGTATGTGAATAAGTCAATAAGATGATATTTATATGATGTATGTGGCTTATGACCCATGTTGTCTATATTTAATGATATTTGATTACATATTAAATAATATTGAACTTATTTGAAATCTCATATACTATCTATAAATCTAACAATATGTCTATTAAGAGAAAGACTTAGGTGCACCATTCTAGGTGCTCCATAGGTACTTCAATCAATTCGTACCATTCAAATACATCAAGATTCGCACCATACATTTCAATCAAATGGTATGGATTGATTGTAGTACCTAGGGAGCACCTAGAATGATGCACCTAAGTTTTTGTCGTCTATTAATTCTTCTTTCTATTTTTATTTGATTTTTTAAGTTAATTTGAAAATATATTGTAAAAATTATAAAAAATATAGACATGAACTCTAACTCGTGAAAAAATATATCAAAATTGTCATATAAAAATAGAATAGTTAGTCACTAACATATTAAACATTTTTTCTTTGCAACTCAGGGAAAATCTTAGATACTCCATTTTTAGGTACACTGAGTACTCATTACTACGGACCATTTGATCTTGATGCATGATGTAAATGTTGATGTATTGAACGGTTCACAGTAATCAGAAGTATCTAGTGTACTTACAAATGAAATACCTAAGTTTTTCTCATATATTTATCTCCATCAATTCAAGAATTCAAATCTCCTATTTAATTTATTTTTGTATTGACATCTGGATCGGTTCGGACAGTATTTTTACTGAGCGAGCAATGTTTTTACTATAGGAGACAGTTCTTTTTTATTATATTTTACTGTAGCGCGCAATTTATTTGATGTACTAAGACATCAGATACTGATCCTCAATTCAAGGGGAGAGTTGTTAGACTTAAATAAGAAGAACACGAAGCCACTTCTTCAGGTTACTACCACTTCATATTATTCTTTTGCAACTTTAATATAGAATATCAGAGATATGCATCATTGAGCATCTACATTGGTAATTGTTTTACAATTGCTTATTCTGATATAACAATTATTATTTTAATTGTTGGGTTGAAGATGAATTGCTAATTAAGCAAATTTGTTTATTAAGAAATTATTGTTTAAGTGACACACTAGCAAAATGATTGGACAATATTCTTTCTTTCTCTTTAATTTACAATTATTAGCAGATTATTAGAATGAATTTTTTAACAATTTATGAATTTTTTTAATTGCTAAAAATGATGATGTAGCTGTTTAGCAATTAAAATGGATTGCTTCAATGTAGATGCTCTTACATTAATATGAACGAATGTGTGTGGGCGCTTGGAGGTATAACATGACTTTTTATTTATTTTTATCGAGTTTAGTTTAGCAGTCATTAATGTTTTTGTTTTGGAAGAATGATAGAAAATTTCTCAACATTAGCATCTCACAAGTGGCTCCGGAATCATAATATGTTCAAACAATAATGTATCAAATTAATAATGAACATTCAACGTGATATTCAAAACTCGATCCGACGGTTTAAAAAATTGAATAATAAAACTCTATTTTTCCTCAGAATAACAGCAGACTCGGATCTAGAAAATTGACGTAAGGATTGAGCCATTCAACAAGTTTTAAACATTAATTTTAGTAACTGATATAGTTATCATTTCTCATATTATATACATCTCAAATGTGTACATATTTTCTATGAAATATTTATACTTATTCAATTAAGTCTTCAATTCGAACTTCTTTGATCATTCAGAAAATCAAATATATACATTTTTAGTTTTGATATATATAATTTTATGATGAATATAAACACTTACAAATGCAGCAAGAATAAACTTTTTTCTTGAAAACGTGTTCTAAAATTAGGAAGTTACTAAAAAATGAGGATATCATATTAGGGATGAATTCAAATCCCTAAAAATATCCATAATACAATAATTTGTATATTTATTTATTTATTTTGACAGACTTGATTGAGTGTGGGAGCTCATTGGTATATTTTCAACAAAACAACTCTTAACAAAGTTGAGGTTATATTAACAATTTACAAGGACTGATACGTAAAAGAAGTATTCCAAAACACCGAATTATATAGTAGCAGTTGGCAATAAACTAACGGTCGACCCATCCCTGTTGCAGAGAAGAACTAATATTTAAATCAGGAACAATTCGAAAACTCCGGGTGCATGTAAAATTCTGACCAATTGACAAAGCGCGCAAGCAGTGCTTGATTTTGATTGGTGCCGCCATGCCTTCTTGCCTATACACTATGTTTTAATACGATATGAAAATTAAAGATGGAAGAACATTACTTTGAAACTGTGTATTTTGAATTTAGAAAGTTTGTAACTCTTTTCGAATTAAATTTGTTTCATATTTATTGTTCGTCAATCAGTTTTATCAACATGTACTTTAGCACGGTTGTGTTCACAGACAATTTTTGCAAATAAAAAAAAGTTCGCATATGTTATTTAGAAATCATGAAATTAAACGTAGATGTATCTCTCATATGAGATCAACATTCAGATTCAATATTTAAATCGTAAATTTGAAATACAAATGAAAAATAGGATGTAACATTTATTAAAAAAATTGTGATATTAAAACCTTCTTAAATAGAAGATGCAGGTTTGAAAATTCTGATATAAAAAGAAATTGGAGAATTAAGCACTTCCTTCAAAAGGGAAAAGAAGATAAAGAAATATGATTTTAAAATTTAAGTTTTTTTCATTTATTTATTTATTTATTATTTTTTTCACGTGATCCTATTCTCTATGGTAGGTTGCTGCTTTCGAGTCCCTCATCTTATTTGGAACCGGATCTCCTGCTCGTAAATTTCTGCTTGTTTCGATTTGGACCGTTCAAAATTCATCTAACGACCAAAGCATCTGCCTCCTGAATCAAATCACAGCCGTCCGTGGTGATCGAGCGGTCGGATCGAAGACAAGCAGAGATTTACGAGCAGCAGATTCAGACCCATCTTATTTGGGTCCGAATATGCTATTTTTTGGGAAAATAGGTTTATATTATTCGTGAAGCAATTTTTCTGTCGTGCAACAGAGATGAACGGTTCAGATTTTCTGCGTTGTAGGTTACAGACGGTCCAAATTTGATTCAGGGAGTCTGATATTATAAAATTTAGCCCGCACAAATCTCGATGCAAATCAAATATTGAGATTTACTGCGCAACACACATAATATTTTTGCTGCGCGGTAGAAGATCTCATTCCATTATTCATATATGAACCGTCGAATTCAAAACGAACAAACAAATTGGCATAGGTAAAGTTTAGAATTTTTTTGATATTAATATTATCTATTCATTATAAATAAACAATTCACATTAAAAAAAAGAAAAGAAAAGTAGCTATCTCAATCCCACCTTATTATTATCCTATCCAATTCAGAATGCCTGAGCCTCCAATCAGGATTTTTTTTGTAATTAATCAGCTGGCTCAGGTGTCCAACTAGCTAGCCGGTTTCATTTATTTATTTATTTTTATCAACAAACAAAGTCCCATTTTTCTTTGGGACAAGTGATAGATCTAAAATAAAAGACCATATTGTCAGAAGTCAGAAAATAAAAGTGTTCCAAATGGTTTCATTTTTCCTTATCTCATGGAAATCAGGAAATATTAAGTAACATTAGAAGAGCCAGTAATTAAATTGGTAAATTATAACAAAAAAGAATGAGGCCGAGTGATTGCTAAATTATAATAAAGCAAAGAGTAAATTGGTAATTTTTTATCAACAATATATAATAAAGCAAAACTGGTAAATTATCGATAAACACATGCACGGTACAATATTACGAATGACAATTCTCATGTCATGATCAATGCAAAAATAGTACTATTTAGATTAGTGGTGAAAATAGTGGTCACTTTTTTAAATCCTAAATAGTATGAAAATAGTGATAATTTGTTGTTATTAGTGAAAATATTGTTTGGATTATATGTTTGGAATAGTGATAGAGGAAAAGAATAAAGATATGAATTATTTTAGTTTTTTTTAAGGATAATAACAATAATAAAATAATAAATTATTGATATCATTTTATAATATAATAATAATACAATAATAATAATTCATAATAATAATAACACAAAAAATAATTTTAAAAAATATTATAGTAAATAATATAATTAAATAATAATATAAAATAATAGTAGTGATGATATATAATATAATATTGATAATTATGATGATAATAATTATGATGATAATAATAATAATAATAATAATAATAATAATAATAATTATAATAGTAATAACAATTTATTTATATTTTAATAATAAAAACAACAATAATAGTCACAATTATAATAATTAATATATTGTTAATATAATAATAATTGATTACAATTGTAATAAAATATTAGTTTTTCTAACATTGACTTGTGCTAATTTACTTATCTTACAATTTTGTTGAATTAACAAAATAACACTAATCAATAATATTCTTAACTTGTTAATTAGTATTTGAATCACATTTTTTATGAATAGCAACACTAGCCAAACTCTAATGCTATTCTCGGTGATCCAAACACACTCAGATTTATTATTCATACTGTCAGACATTGGAGACTACATAACAGTATTGGACAGATCATTTCAGTTTTCACGAAAAAATAATCTCCTAAATAAACATTATAACACATGTGAGTTTAGACTAGGCATTCGACAAAACCATATAGGTTCGACCCGAGGGCAAATTCGTGCAGATCCGATCCAAAAAAACCGAAGGTCAAAGACGGATAGCGGTCATCCTTCTTAAAAAAACTTGTGTTAAACCTGACCAACTCGAACCCAACCTGTCTAACCCGTCATTAACCCGAGCAAAATCCATGCAAACCAGCCTATACCTGCCTAAACCCGCGGAAAATCATGCAAACGCTTGCAAAACGCGGAAATAACCCGAAAATAATCCGTTAAATTAAAAATTAAAAATAAAAAGATCAAAAAGAAAGAAAAAAGCCCGGCTAACCCGATGCTGACCTACCCCCTCTAACCTATTCCGGACCCGCCAGTCTATTAACACATGGGCCTTAGATGGATTGCGGCTGGCTTAAAAAAATTGATCCATCCAAACCCGGCTCGGCGAACCCGTCGGCGCGACCAACCCATGGTTCGACAACTCCTTGACCTGAGTAAAGTGAATTAGAAAAAGAGATTTAGGAGAAAGATTTTGTTGTATTAATCTTGTTCTTGATTACAAATATGAGGGTCTATTTATAGACTTGATAATCTTGTTAGGCTAAACATCTCAACACTAATCATCTATAATATCTCTTACATACCACTATTACATTGCTAATCATCTCCACATCATGCATCTAATAATATCTTCAACAATACATTCAACCTATATCCTAAAATTCCCCTTCAAGCTCATCGTGCGGTACACATGTTGAGCTTGTCTTGCAATTGCTTTGATAGCACCAATCTTGAATTACCAAGTTATTTGTCGAGTCACCATGAAGAAAGAAGAAAGATAGAAAGAGAGAGATGAGCTCTTTTGGATCGAGAAAATTTTCAAAAGCTTTTTTTTGTCTAACACTTGTTCTTAGAAGCTCGTTGTAGACTTCTTGAAAAAAAAGACTTATTTGAGTTCTTTTGAAAAGAAAAAAGAAAATAAAGGTTTTTTAGTCATTTTCAATGGTTTTTTTGGTTCATTGGCTTCTTGACTCAACAACTCTATGATTCGATGGCTCTTTGATCCGATCTAGCTCGATCCGACCTATTTTCAATTCAGACCACGAGAGGGGACTCTTTGACTCGATGATTGAAAAACTTCTTTGACTCGACGGGTTAGATCTTAGATGGAAAGGAGAGAGGGAAGCTGGTCGTCCGACAGAGAAATTGAGAGCGCGAAGAGAGAGGTGAGAGAGAAGGTCGGCATCGCCGAGAAAAATAGGAGAGAAAATAGGAGATCGCAAGTTAGGTTAGAGATGAAGAAACAATTTTGAGATATGGTCTAGTGAGGTGATTAGTGGGATGAGAGAAATGTTGTAAGATGCTCCTCCACTTATCTCTCATTTTATCTATCATTCATTTCATCTACCTACCGTATGGTGGTAAATGGTTCCACTTTTTAATTTTTATATTACAAAATATCTACAGCTCAAGAAGTAAGCATGTGAATTAATTATATTAGCCAGTACAATACTCAAGTCAAGCATGTAATTTCGAACTGCTTGGTGCGCTCGCGTCTTATTATATTTATTGAGATATAAAAGATGGAATCCAAATTTCTAATTTTTTTTATTATATTTTGAACTTAAGATTTTTTTTTATTGTTTCTAAGCTTACAACATACACAAACAAAATAAAAAATAAATTTGAACTTTTTTGAAAATAGTTTCAACGGGAACTTGAATCTCATAACTCACTCATGAAAGTTGTGTGTCTTATCACTATACTAGACATGACTCGACTTGAACTTGTGATAACACACAAATATTGTTCTTAGTCTGACTAACAATTCTCACGCTCCTCTTATATTTTTTTGACATATAGGAGTTTCAGTAAAAAAATCCCATCTTATAGGATTTCTTAACAGAATGCAAACTTTGTGTTTGAGAAGGTTCGAACTCATAATCTTGTTAAAGTCATTACAATTAATTATTACTAAACTAGTAGAGAATTTGCCACATGCTACTATTATATATACAATAATATATTACAAGAACAATTTAGCTCAATACATCAGTAGTTGTTACGGTTATTAGATCTGGATCGTCATCATCTTCTCCGAGATATACATCTAATATCATAACCTGATTATCATTGTGTTTGTGTATGAAAACATGAAAAATCACAAATTAATTGATGTATTTCTTTTATTGTGTGTGTGACATATAAGAATTTCTGAAACTCCTGATATCTATTACTAATATCTCTTAACAGAATGCGAACTTTTGTGCTCAATAGAAGAAAAATTGCAGTGTTGTGCAACACTATGTTGCACAACATGAAAAGCATTGGATGACTTTGGAATTTGTGCTTGTACGGATCTCGAAGAGATCCAATAATCTCTATGTTGCACAACACAGTACTACACAACAACTGATATGAACTCATGCTAATTGAATCAATAACTTTGTTGAAGTAATCATAATTAGCTATTACTAGCCTACTAGATCATTTGCTTATTAATGTACTCTTAATAAGAAATTAAACTCAAATTCTCATTAATAATTCTATTTATTCTTCCATAGTTTTAAAGTCATACATAATAATGTAGTACAAGTCAATTCTTCCATCTATTTCGTTATAGACGGTCTTGTATTTGCATGCATTATTACGTTTTGTCAAGCACCACACTAAGATACAAGATTAGTTGTACTAGTGAAGAAAAATCAAACACATGAAAGCAAAAAAGTCAAGTCAAGCTTCAATGACAGTGGTTATTATTGAGAGAATGACACGTGAGTCTGACAAAAAAATATATTATAATATATATATTTTTTGAATCGAATCACAACCATTCAAATTTAATCTGAACGTACAAATTAATCTATAACAACTATGACAACAGATAAGAATGGATTTTCAATAGTTTAGTCAACAGTTCAGACAGCTGCATTATAACTAATTGTGAAAATTCTTGGTATCCCCATATTATATATATGAGAATAATACAAAACTATTCCTTTCACTCTTTAAATTATTATGGTATCAAAATCAGATAGCAAGCTATTGGATGTAGAGACCTCTAAATATCAATAACAAGATATTACTACATGTATTTATAATATACATTTAAATATTGTCACAAATATTGTTAATTGAATGTCTAATCAAGTGATCAATTCAGTTAAATATTTAATATATTAATTATACATTTTTTTTTCTCAAAAAAAAATTATACATTTTTTTTTCTGTATTTCATATTATGATATGAATCTGGAAACGTGTCGAAAAGGTAAGAAACTTAATTATAATTGCTGATTGACTAATAATATAACACTCAAACACTTATAATAATTTAGAAATAAATTAAGTTTTAGAATAATATTAACTCAATACAAGATAATTGACAAACATGTGTCTGAAAAGAACAATGCCGGACTAACAAAAAGTACACGATATATCATCACCCCTAAATTCTATATCGAAAAAGTCTATATCTATAATATATCAAAACATAGAATCCGCATGAGACACACACATCAGTATAAGCGGAGGCATTGTATCTATCATCACCCCTAAATTCGATTTGATAGGTTTTGTGTCGGCCAGTAGAGGTTTTATACCGGATGAGAAAACCAATTTCGGACCGGTACACGAGGAATTTAGGCCCACAAAGTGGAATACCGGTCGACAAATCCGTATTCGAAGTCGGCAACAATTAATGAATTATAGTGGCTGGTATTCGTACGTGAATTATGGGCTGAAAATTGATGTTTATCCGACGAGACGACAAAGTCCCAATTAAGGTAATTAAACTGGTAAATTATCTGAAAAGTGTGTCAATTTAGCTGAAAGCTTCTGAAAGTGTCAAAATTAGCTCCATAATTAAGGAAATAACCTAAATGGTTAATCCCATAATTGACAGAACTGTTTCTGCTATTTTAGTCGTGGAATACGAGTATAAAAAAGAGTTAGGTATTCGAGACAACAATACATCTTAATTTATCTTTGCTTCATTAAGAGTGAATATATTCTATAATAATTAATTCAGGTTACATAAAATGATAAAAAGTAGCTGTAGCCTGCAAGCTTTCGGAATGATTCGATCGATGACTGTCGTTCGACGACACGAGGAATGCAGCAACAACTCTCGAATTGAAGAACCTAATTGAGAGTTATTTGAAGGCGTTTAAATATGAGATTATAAAAATCTTTCGTTACTTCAAAGTATATATTTTCTGCATTGTTAAATTCTAGAATATATGATAGGAATAGTTACCAAACTTTGTAAGTTTGAACTCAATCTTATTTGACAATTTACAAAATCATTCAAGGACTAATCTTTGTACAAGTGTAGTTTGTATTATGCAGTTTTGAACAGTTATAATCAAACGTGATTAATGCCATATGATGATCTCTCAAGTCAAGAGAAGCACAACAAGATAAAAAAACTTAAAGAATGGAGCAAAATAGAGCATTGCCCAGCCAAATGTTATAATGAGACGACAATCGTTATAACACGTCTGCAAGCTTGAGGAAAATCAACTAAATATCACAAAAGCTGAGAGATACGTTGCAGCAACAATTCAAAAGCTCATCATAATGAATTATAAGGCGTTGTAACGAGTCAGGATTCGTCATAACGAGTCTGGAGATCCGAAACTAGAGAAATTCGACTAATAAGTACAAAAAAAATGAGAGGTTCATTGTGATAACACCTCAGGAATTCATTGTAATGGATGCAAACTCGTTATAATGAGATATAAGTCATTATAACGAGTCTGGAGATCAAAAGGATTCGTTGTCACTGGCATAAACACATAAGGGCATTCTTGAGATACTTAGCGACTCGTTATAACGCTTCACTGGGATTTTTGCAGAAGACATGCGCTGACCTATAAATAGAGGTGCAAACCTTTGTTTCAAGGCATGAAAAATACCCCAAGCTTTCAAGCATTCAAAGAGCTTAGAGATTATCTTCCTCAGGCAATCTAACCTCAAATTTAGCCATTGTTTAGAGCTTTTGAGAGTTGGTTTTAACCAATTATCGATTCTTGTTAACCGATTGACCCGTGTGTGATCTATTTTAGTGTTTTAGTTTGATTCGTGGAGGAGCCTTGTAATAGACCCTTACAGAGGCCCGTGTGAGGTATTGTAAGGAGTTTTGACTTGTTGATAAGCTCTTGTAAGCACTTATTTGTTCTAGTGTATTGGATCTGAAGGTGGTATCACGGGTCCCGTAGAGTAGGCATTGCGAAGCTTCGATTGAACCACATTGTATCGCATGCCAACTTTCTCTTACCAATATTGATACCGACTATCGATACCGATGTTACTATGCACATTTAGTTGAGTTACTATGCACACTATTTTAGTTATTATGCATGTTATTTCATGTTATTTTTGTACTAAAAAAGTTATTGCGCATGTTAACAAAATAATGTGCATAATAACTCAAATAACATGCATAACTATTTCAGTACAAAAAATAACATGCATACATATTTCAGTATAAAAATAACATGCATAATAACTCAAATAATGTGCATAATAACATCGGTATATATAGTCTTTATCAATATTAGAATCTACGTATCAGCTCCCTTAAAAATATAATATGACAAATTTGTCCCTTCTGCCATTTCTCTCTCAATTTTATTCCGATATCGTCGTTGATATTCCTTCTGTCTGTTCTCCTTCTTTTAATGTGATGCATCATGTCCTCTCTGAGATTGCACGCCTTTGCTAAAGTAATTAAGAAGAGGGGTTTCTGAGTAAAGTATATGGTGTGAAAAATACATAGAGGCCAAAATCAATAGCAATTGTAACCGAAAACGATATCATATGTTGTCAAATAAGAAATTCTATGAGAAATTGAATTGTTCAGAAAAATAGAATAATAATTAGAAGAGTAGAGATATGAAAAATGGCAGGAGAATATTTTGTAAAAGAAAGAGAATAGACGGAAGGAATATACGATATCAAAATAGGATAGATGAATAAATGACGGGAGGGGCAAACTTGTCATATTATATTTTAAATTAAGTTTAAATACTTAATTTTTCAATATTTCATGATTTTATGCATGATTAAGTATCCTTTTCAAGTTTTGATGGGTAAATATCACATTAGTAATTATGCACACTCCTCCTAGCTTGAGTACTCTGATTCCAAATAGCGTGCTACCATCACCTAAGCAGCTGAAGGTGGCGGCGGCGCCACCATGCCTCTGTTAATCTTCCTCTTCATCGAAACCGCATCGATCGTTACATCAACATCACTACCACCTCCAACGAAGTTTGCTCCTGTCTTCACCTCTTCCCTGGTATGCTCTGAGATCTTCTTCCCGTGCTTCTCGGTGCGTGCTCGTTCTTCTCCGGTCGGGGCGCTCTCGACTCTGGTTCCAACTATTGGTTCTTACTTTGGTGCTGGATGTACGAGGTGGGTCGTGTCCTTGGAGAGGCCTCTGCCGGGTGTAGGGCTGTCGAGGGCTGAGGTCATGGATTACTATGTAGATACCCTGACCAGGGCTTTAGGTGTTGGAATTAATTTAATTAATTCCAATAATATATGAACTTATATGTGATATAAATATATATTGAATAATGGACTGTCAATTATAAAATTAGACCTGTTACGAAGTGATCAAATTAAATATTATTTACGGGTTCAATATGTGTCATGAGAAGTGGGGTCTTTAATTTGTATAATGCGTATTATGCGGGGTTGTTGGACATTTTTTGTAGTTTACATAAGGTGGAACAGGTCGTTTGGTCATGCCCTAGCAAACCACAAAAAGGCAGAGTCTTTGATTTCTTTCATACACCAAGAAGACTGTCAGGGGGCCCAATGTCGGGTGAGTAATTGAGATTTTATCCTTAAGGGGCTGGTCAACAGAGAAGGAGATCTTGACTCTGTATGCACATTTTCTTTGATGGGTGATCTGACAAATGTCTGATGTAAGCAGGCCAATGGATGCTGCTATGATACGCAATCCATCAGGTCTGAGGGCACCGGGCAGGACACCAAAGCACTTACGGCGGTACATCCACTACCAATATTACCAACATCCAGGTCTGATTTGTGGGTATACGCAGGGCGACAACATCAGCCCTATAAAACCATGGCTCTTTGTAGACAACGTTCTGAACTTCATCCTCCGACTGGAATTAGACCATAAGGGAGTTTCGACCTATTGGGGAGAAAGAGGTGGCAAGGTTAACCCCACAAAGACTTTTCATGGAGGCAGTAAATTGCGATTCGAACACATTTCTGTCTGTTACCACTCTGGCCACTAGCGAGAGACGCCAGTTTGTAGTTGGAGCAGCATGGGAGGGGAGAATAATTGGTTGCAGCGGGTCTTTTAGTAGAGGCAAAAGATGAGAGGAAGAGTTGGAGTTCATCAGGTTGCTGTGACATGGTGCAAGTAGGAATGGAGGGGGTTAGGAGGAATT
The DNA here is from genome assembly GCA_964058865.1 of Eleocharis quinqueflora. NCBI lineage: Eukaryota > Viridiplantae > Streptophyta > Magnoliopsida > Poales > Cyperaceae > Eleocharis > Eleocharis quinqueflora. The sequence goes on from CAXKVX010001342.1 coordinate 190,009, forward strand.
ATTTGGGTAGGACTGGGGATTAGACAGATTTATTGGGCTGTTTTGCGTGCTTAGCATGGCCAAGGAGTAAATGCCGAGCATTAATGCGGTTGCAGCTGGTAGGTGCCAGGTTTTTATTCCAACAGGCCGAGTTATTGGCGTGCCCAGTTTGAAGGGGCATTTTACCCAAAAGAGAGGGGGAATGAGAGCGGTAGTTACCGTCAGAGTTTACAGTGGATCGAGTTTGAGTATTGATAATATTGGTAGTGGATGTACCGCCGTAAGTGCACTCATTACTTGGATGGTAAAAAGCAGGGGCAAGTATGAGATGGGACCCGACATGCAAACCGTTGGATTATGTGAGATTTTGATTGGAGGGGGTAGAAGGTAATGGCAGGAGATGGACCATTGGGTTCTGAGCGGCATGCATTGGGAAGAGTTGTCTATCTGGTGGGGTGGGGGATATTAATGGGGTCGGATTATGGGTCCCACAAAAGTTGTGGATTTCCCATGAGTAGCCTAGTTGTTCCCTATTGCCTGACGAAGTGAAAGCATTATGGTTAGTAGTCCAGTAGTGTACCTTTCTTAGGCCGAGAGCGTGATGAGACATGGTAGTGGTGTATAGGGGACTTGTATGGACCCAACACGGAAATGAAGTCCATGTACTGGGAGTTGTGAGTTGTAAGGGTTGGGTTGCCAGGGGGTACTTAGCCAGGCTGTTTCGGTGGGTGGCAGAGACGAAGACTGAAGCATGTGAAGACCCATTGGTGGTAAAGGCAGGGCATCCGGAGTACCAGGGGGCCATTGTGCGGGTCAGAACCATTGATGCAGTTGTAACCCCGTACCGCGATTCTGCATACAACCCACCCTCCATCAAGACCGAGCACCAGCCATCTCGGAATGAGATTTAGGGACGGTGCGTCAATTGTAATCATTAGTGTAAACCTATCAGTGTCAGCAAGGTTGTCAGGGTGGACTGTGCGAAGAATTCCAAAAGAGCTGGTGGCCTTTCTAACATATGAGATGTGCCAGAAATCGATTTGGAAATCAGAAACATGGAGCAAAACTCGATAGTAGTGGCGAAAAGAAGATCTATGACATAGTCGACCCCAGTGTGCAGGTGAGTAACCAATTGCTGTACAAAGCATTGTCCATTCCATGAGGATAGGGGTTTGAGGGACATGGGAAGGGAGTTGCATTAGGATACAATCGGCGGAGAGGGTGGACAGAAGGTATTGCTCAGGATTGCCACCAAAATGTGATGCCATAAATTGCTTGATTTCGAGATGGTTGGACTGGTGGGCCCCGTCGACCAGAATGAGGAGGATGTTGTTGTGCAAGGATTGAAGGGCTTCCTGGCGTGGTTGGTCAGATGTCAGGAATTGAAATTGGTAGAGTAACTGGGGGGGGGGGGAGGGGGTGGAGGTAGGGAAGACGACTGAGGTCATCATGGCAATGAAAGAGAGCCTACAAAGTAGGATGAGGCAACTTATTGCTGGGAGAGGGGGAGAAAAAGCTGTTTCAGGAGGAAGTGGAGGTGGGGTTAGAGACAGAAATAGGTTGAGCTGAGGCGACAGATGGCTAGGTAGAGAGATTTGGTATAAATAGAGTAGAGGATTGAGCATTAATGGGGACGTTAATGTTCGGTAGTTAAGACCGCCATTAATGGTGGAGGAGAGACATTGTCACATTATAAGGAAATATCTTCAACTAGTTTTAGTGATTCAAAACTATACCAAGAAAAGTATAAAAGAGCAACTCGATGCACGTAACTCCCACTTGCATGAGGTCCGAACAAGAATTAGATCATTTTAATGTCTTGTACGCAACCTTATCCTACATCTCTACAAGAGACTTTTTATGACTCGAACTCAGTACCTCGTGGTCACAAGGCGACATGAAAGGTATTTTTCATATATACCAATAAAAGTATATATGAAAAATAATCATGGGAAACCAAAAATATTTTTCACATACAAAAAATAAGGTGTTGCATCAACCAATTTTTTTTGGGTCCGCCGTTTCCACATGACAAATAATACATCTAGCAACTCAATGTGCACGTCTTTTTTTTTAATATATAATAAGAATCCCCTTTAACTCCGGCATTTACTACTTTACAAATGCCTCCTGCTGATTGCTGAATTTAAACATGCATCTCTGGCGAGGCGAGACCTATCACCATTAATGCTAGGCCTATCATATGCTGTCAATGAGCATGTCTAAAAGCAAGAAAACCCCAACCAATCAATAGTAAACAAATCACACCAGAAACATTCTTTTTTTTTTTCAAACATGAACAATAAAAATAAAGATAATAATATTCTTTCAGTGACATCAATTTATGGACAGCTGCCTCATCTAATGCAGTATGACATGAAATTAAGGCTCCTTCATCCTTCAATCAGCTGTGTTGAAGCCACCACTTGTACCTGTACATTAAAATTGAGGCAAATATAAGAAAAATATTTATCTGAGAACTGCTAAGATTAAGACAGTAAAATATAAACATATAGGAGGAATCTACTTCCAACTAATTACAACACTACTGCATTCATGATTAATCTTGCAAGCACAAATAAGAAAAGTGAACCATTATTTTGTTTTCAGAACAATGCATGTAAGTAAGAGACTATTAAATTGAGTTCTACAAATTATAATCATCAGACACATGCACTTAAAATCTGTAAATTATGTTTTCAATCCTTGATCTTGCATCAAAAGAACTCCAAATTTTTGTATAGATCAGGGCACATGTACTCCACTTGACATTGAACAAGATCACTGGCCTAACAAACAGTTATAGCATCATGCACATTTTTCCTTTGGTCAAACCTCTTCCAACTTACTAATTACAGGTGGAGCACAGTGATACATCAATACGCTAACTGCGAGCTGAGCTCATATATTCTCATTCCATTCATAACCTACTGGTCAACCCCTTAAATGTTACATATCACTTAAAATAAACAGTGTCCAAAATCTCTAGTTACGTCCGAAAAATTTAATCTCACACAGCCTCCATGTAATAGATCTCAGAAAAACACAGAGCCATGACAAATTGGATCGGATACCAGTACCAGAATCATAAAGAGGTTCTGAACCTGAGAGCTTGAAACCTTTCTAAACTCTAGCAAGTGTCAGCCACTTAAGAAAATTAAAGAGGAAAGCAATGATGGTACCTTTTCGCATATACATATCTTCTTCTCCGTTATCATCATCATTTCCATTGTCACTTTCACTAGCTGTCTCCCACTCAGAATCATCTCCTTCCTGGTCAAATCCTAACCCTAACCCTAACCCTAACCCTAAAAGGACATCCTCACTCACACCTCCGTGTTTCACTGCTGCCTCTCTAAACAGCCATGCCTTCCTCATTTGCTTCTTCACAAGCCTCTCAGCATAATCAGGAACTTTACTTACAGTATTTTTCACTGATAATTCTGGGTCAGTAGATCCAGTACACTCACTAATGAATAATATAGCATCCAACAAGCTTTCCTTAGCCAACTCAATCATATCATATGCCTGGGCTCTTCTCCAGAGACTCTTTGCATGCCGGTTTACTGGGTTATGCATGCAAAGTGCACGTGTGGCATCACTAATAGCTAGCCAAGGTTGTTGCAATAGCAAATAACACTGTGCTCGATTACTATAAAGCACAACTCGTTCTCTTTTAGATTTTAAAGGACAGATCTCCAGTGCTTCAGAGTATTTCTTTGCTGCACCTGTAATGTTACCAGATGAGAACAGGGAGTTCCCTTCGAGTTTTACTACTAAGGCGGCAGCTTGTTTTATGCGGAGATCATCCTTCGGCATGGTTTTTTCAAGCTTTGCTCTCTGACGGGACTGCACCAGCTCATCAAGGAGTTCTTGTGTGTGATTGGCGGGGGTGCTTGATGGGACTATGGATCGAAGGGTGTTGAAAATTGTGTCACCCAGTCGCTTGTGGTCTCCAAGAGAGGATAGATCTGACAAGTCGATTAGTGTGGGAACTGCTTTATCAATAACCTGTCAATTAAGAGTGATGAATGATCAATACAATCTTTAGATCTAAAAAGTCAATTAGTGTGGGAGTTGCTTTATCCATAACCTGTCAATTAAGAGTGATGAATGATCAATACAATATTTAGATCTGACAAGTCAATTAGTGTGGGAATTGCTTTATAAATAACCTATCAATTAAGAGTGATCAATGATTGATACAATATTTAGATCTGACAAGTCAATCAGTGTGGGAACTACTTTATCAATAACCTGTCAATTAAGAGTGATGAATGATCAATACAATCTTTGCATGACATCTAATGGAGACTCAAAGAAGTGATCCCTATTTATTGTGAGGTTTTATGATGCAACCGAATCTTTAGTAAGGTAATTCTATAATAGTAACCAAAAAGGACAATAAAGGCAGTAGATGTTGCAATTGAACTATCCTGACCAAACAAAATTTTAGACATTATAGAGAACTAGAGAAGTATTAGTTAAGAGCCATAACTCATAACACTGATTCAAAACTTACGTTATTCATAATATTACTAAACAATACAATGTAATGAAATATATTGTCCCGACTCCCTATCATTACACATGCATATACAATAATAACAGATCTTACCTTACGGCAAGTATTTGAATCTCGAACCAACCAAAGAAGGCAGTCTATAGCCATGTATTGCCAATCGTCTGACGACTGTGCAATATTACATAAAGCTTCAATAACACCAGGGCAGTCTGCCACCGAGCCCCGCCCTACTCTATGCTGGCATATCGTGCGCAACAATCCAACCCCAGCTGGCGAATTCTCGTTGACCAAGCCTCCCCACATTCCAGGCAATTCCATAAAAAAACTAGGGTTACAGATATCAGAAACAAACTCTGACTTGAAAGCAAAGCAGTTTATCAGCTGAAGTGACCAGCACTGCAGCTGGCTGGCCCACTCCTCAGCCTTCCTCGACTCCATCTCAGGGCCACCCATGCCACGTGTCAATAAATCACAATGGTACCCCGGCCTCCTATCAATCGATCGATAGAAGTGTGAATAAACAATCTCCAGAGAACTTGATGCCAGTTGTATAGCAAGATCAAGAACCTCCCCCTGCTCAGCAACAGCTGGAAAGGTGCTGGGATAGGTGGCCAGATGCCCCAGTGCCCGTACAGCCACTCTTTGCTCAACCCAAGTCAACCTTCCCCTCAAAAGCTCAACTAGAGGCAGTATGACCCCAGCTTGAATTGCACTTTGTGCAAACTCCTCTAGATTCATAGTATATGAGCCAATAATATGTGCTGCATAGTACGGGATGTACACATTTTGATCTTGAGAGAGCCAGCGCCGATTTTTAAGGCCCTTCCAGATGAGAGAGGCCATACACTCAAAAACACCTAGTTCAATGAACTCAGGGTCGTTGGGGTTTGACATGGCCGTGTTCCATATCCCACTTACTGGCAAGACTTGGCCATCACCATCTTGGTTCGGGAGCTCACGAAAGAATTTCCGAATGTTTGATCTTCTTTTGGCTGGGTTGGTTTCTTTCATTATGCAGAAGAAACACTCCCGGCAGGGGCAATCAGATTGGAGTTTCTCCATTTCAGCTTTTTATCGATGGTCTCCTCCTTATTTATGAGAGCTTTAATTGGCTATTGTGGACTTCAGAGACACTCCTCCCTATTGCATAGAGTATTGCAAAAGATAGCACACTGACACTCCAGCAGAAGAATGCAAGCAAATAAAGTGGCAGAAAATGTTATAAAACTATTGAAAGCTGCCAATGGGCCATTTGTAATGAGCAATCATACTATTCAAATAACAATCCATATACACTCAGATTTTGGGTAATAGAATATTTTTCGAGCACATGTCACACCAGCTCAAATTGGTAGGTACTGTAGTTTCTAAAATCGAAATACTATATCCACAAAATGGGCGAGACATATAACCAGGAAGGAATGATAAACGAAGCTCGATTTTTAGCAGAAGAGGTTTGACTGAGCAATAATCTAAGCATGGTCAAACAAACATACAAGATAGCTAAATTCTCACGGATACCCTACTAATAATGGATAACTTTCCATGTTTTCAAAGTATGGCAAAGCAACTTCAATTTTTAGATCTAGCAAAAAGCTTGCTGCCCTGGAGGCGACTCTAATCTGAGAAGATTAAGCAGAAAAAAGGTTGAATTGCCATGGACAGAAGTGCATGTGAGGTACAAGTACAACAATGTGCAACACAAAGAAAGAAAGAAAATTTACCGGACTTGTAGAGGGGCAAAATAATAAAAAAGAGAAGCAGTTGGTATTTTTCAAAAGAACCAGTTTAACTCACCTTGAATGAAACTGAGTGAGGCACGCGGTGAAGTGAAAAGAGGCGTCGCAGAAGGGTGTGACCCTGCGAGAGAGACCTTGTTGGCGTCGAACAGAGAGACCTCGTCAGGGGAAGGAAGAGAGAAAGAGGGCCTCGGCAGCTACTGCCAACTTGCGTTAATTATTGCGTTTGAAGAGCGTTAATTATTGCGTTTGAAGAGCGTAACTAGATTTCTTTGCAGCTTATGTTCCGTTTAATAAATATAAGATAAAATTTTATTTTTTAGTTTAACGGTTAAAATGTTTAAAATGGACATTTTTTTGAACGTTTATAATTACTAATAATGCAAAATAGAATCAATAAATTATGAAAAAAATTATGTAAAATACGAAAAATTACATGTAAACTCAAATCAACATTAAAGTCACATCGACAATAAATAAAAACATAAGTACTTAACTAATTTTCACTGCATGGAAGTTGAAACAAATACCAATTTAAATATTTTTCACCACAACAAGTCAACAAGTCATAACATTAAACAAAAAACTCCTATAAACCATATAAAAAAAAATCAAAAGTCAGGAGTAAACAAACTCTAGACAACCTTAATGAGTCCTTCCTCAAGAACTTCCATTCCCATGCTTCCCCCATTCATACACAAATTCATCTTCATCTTCATTCAATTATTAAAGACTCCAACCTGAAATAAATAAAGAAATTTTTTAGTATAATACAGAAATTGTATTTAAAAATAAATTTTATAAATAATGAATATTGATTTTCAGAAATTGTATTTTAATAGATAAACAAATCTTGGTCCTCCCTTTTCTTCTTTGTGCTGCTCTTTGTTGGTTGTCTTTTTTCTCTTTCTGTTGCTCTGAGTTTGCTGCTCTTTGTTGGTGTTATTCGGTAGATCCAACTCCTTGGCCAGTGTCACTAAATCAGGATATATGACGTTGTGCGGATGTAAATGCCCCAGAAGAATTCTCACAACTGCTATAACTTTTCCATCTCAATCTGTTTTGTAAAAAATAAATGATGACACTATCAGTTCATTAAATCTATACTAATATATAGTAATATATTTATTTCTATTTCTTTTATTAAAACTAGATTTTCAAATGATGACACTGTCAGTTCATTAAAACTATAGTATCAGTGAATATATTCTAAACCCTAGCCAAACACGAGCTAACCACGATAACAATATCAAAAAGAAATCGATCAGTGAACATTTCTAAATTCTAATGTATTAAACAGCTCATTACCCTAAATCCTAAATCCTAAAACCTAAAATAACTCATTAGTGAATATACCATAAACCCTAAAACAAATACCGAAAGTTTGATGTGGTAGTTTTACTATCCCTAATTCCTAAATTATGGTCGCAAGTATATGACCATTCAATTATAGTACTTAGGGTCGATGCAAGGACAAGTCGGTTCTACTTCCAGATTCTAATAAATTTAATCTAAGTTAAGAAAATATTTGAGAAACGAAGTTGTGTTGGTGGTTGATTATCTAAAAAAAACAGAAACTAAGTTACGCTTTTAACTAAGTTATGGATCGTGATTAAGGCTTGTTATGAATACATTTTTCCACTAATGTTGATACTTGTTTGGTAGTAATTTTCTGAAATTATATGAAGGTAAGATTTGCAAATTTAGTATCAAGGGATATCTCTATATTAGTATCGTGTTCAAAATAGCAATGGCTTCACCTCTCGGTATCTGGTTATACTAGCCTAAACCCTTTAAGATCTAACGTCTTAATTATTCTAAGTTCTTGTAATTCTCCTCTCGGTACTTGGTACAATTCGTTAAGAAAATCAAGTAAAACCCGCAATCAACAAGTGTCACGTTTCGATACTTAGCCTATTGATTACCCTACTTCCTATGGTCAAGATCTAACATTCAATTTCTCAATTGCAAATATTAAATCGTAAGATAAGCAAATTGCTCATGATTGCAAACAATTAAAATAGAAAGCAAGTCATAAACAATTCTCTGAAAATATACTAAATCAAACAAGCATACAACATAGTTTCAAGTCATCCCTAACAATACCCTAATACAAACTTAGCCGGACATGGCTAAGGGGCAAAAAACATAAAGTAGAAGTGATCTAAAGAAAAGAGAAAGAAAAATAGATTGAACCGAATTTCTGCGATGAATTTGACTTGATCTTCTCTTCTTCTTCTTCTTCTTCTTCTTCTTCTTCTTCTTCTCGGCAAGATAACTATTGTAAACCCTCTGTAAAATGGCTAAAAATCGTAACTTGTGAAACCCAGAAAAATAGATATTTATATGAGGAGCAAAACCCTCAAAATAGAACTCTAGAAACTGCAAGTTTTGGTTCTATGTAGTTCAATTGCGTCCGCAATAGAAGTTATCACGACGTTCTAGAAATAACTACTGGCTTGACTGCTAATTCTGGAGTTTAACTGTATTGTGGCCACAACATTGGTTATTGCGGACACAATGGACTTGGGTGAGAAACTGCAGCCTCTCTATCTTTGATCTGCGTGCTTGATTGCGGCTGTAATATTGGGCCTTACGGTAGCAATTGACTTGAGTAAAACCCTTGTAATTTTGGCTGACTGGGCTGTGTTTGATTGCGGCCGCAATAGACTTAGAAAGCTGTTGTCTTCTGAGATTCTAAACTCCTAAGGTTGATTGCGGTCGCAAGGAGATATGTTGCAACTGCAATTGACTTGGCTAGCAGTCATTCTTCATTCACGCTTGTTCCAAAGTGTATAATTGCGTCCATTTTATTCCGAGTACCTATTTCCCTGCATTAAAGTACAAATAGAATAGTGACTTGAAGTTTTAAACAAATCAACTCTAATTAAACCTAAATTAACTCTAAATTAAACAAAACTTGAAATAAATTCATAATAAACCATACGTAAAAGCATGCATAATTTAGCCTTATCAAATTCCCCCAAGCCTAATCCTTGCTTGCCCTCAAGCAAGTCGAAACTCATGAGAATAAATCCCAGTATTTTATGAAATCTAACCAAATCTATCTATGTAAATCACAATTCGGCTTCTCAAGGCAATTTAGGGTCTATTCAAATTTAAAGGCATACAAGTATGGTAATGTATTCGAAATATTTTTCAATGATCTTCTTCACATCACGAACGCAATTTTTTTGTTAAGTAAAGAAAATAAATAATAAAAGTAAATTCTAAACTACATGCAAAATTAATGAACATATTTTTTGGTGAGATTATTACCTCGCTACTAAACAAACCCTTTGTCAAAGTCTTTGGCAAATTTAAAGAAATCTATTGTTCTACTTTTATTAAGTCCATAAGCGTTCTTAATCAAGGTAAAAATTTTACACCTTCACCAACAAGTTACTATGATATCTTAGAATTAGTAAATTTTGAATTATTTCCCCTAATTCTACAAATGCAAACTAATTCCAGAAAATCCTTTAGAAAGAAAAATAAAAATTTAGTTAAGAGTGTAAAATGTGCCTGATGCTATTGACTTTTTTCATTGTACATATGTCTATTTTTGGCTAGCTCATTTTTATTCACGCATGTTTATTTTGTTTTTATTTTGTATATTTATTATTATATATATTTTTATTTTATAATATATGCGAATGTATCTGTCCTAAGGACTTCAACCCTACATATAGCTCATTTTTTACAATTTACACCTTTGTTCAATTAAGTTCGATTAAGAAATGTTTATTGAGTCTCGCACAAAGCTTCCTATGGACACTAAGCCTTTCGGGATCTCTTGGCATAGCACATATGAGACTTGGCTCTCATATTGCAAAATGAGTTTTTAATTCAAAGACTACAATTACTAAGCTATCATAACTCAAATTGGTGAAGGAAACCTTTTCAAAATATTTATGGCTTAACAATAGCAGCACAACGAATTCCTGACCAAAGATCAATTCAAAGATGAGTGAATTAGTCAAACCCATCAATCAAAGGTTGTTTAGTTTATTAATTATCTCAAATTTTTTAATTTTTATGCAAAATTAGAAAGTAGATATATTTTATTTTTATTTGTTATACAAAAAACATAAAGTAAATATGCAATTGAATCGTAAATGGCAAAATTAAATATTTTTGGTGTCTCATGACATTATACCATTGAAATCACGAAATGTATATATAAAAAAAAATTGATATCCCTAAAAATTGTATTGTTAAACTCTAAATTGCACTGAATTAAGATTTTTATTTTCCTAACCTAAGAAAGCAAGTAAAGATACAATACGATTTTCCATTTTACCTCCCCCAAGCCTATCTAAAGGCATCGTCCTGATGAAAAAAGAAATAAGCTAAGAAAAAGTAAATAGAGAAAAAGAGTAAGAAATGTAGGATCCAAATTTGGTGCAATTCAATTTAGTGTAAGAGCCAAAATAACCAAATCCCTAAATTACGACTAAATTGCAAACCATTAAAACAATTCAAGAAATCCTTTGTGCTAAATGTTCGAAATAAAACAAAAGGGCGAAAGCGACTTACTGTCAATCTCCCGTCTTGTCTTTTGAAGATCCCTTGAGAAGTCGGAGGAGATGTCAGTGGCTTGAGAGATTCGCTGACGGATCCTTCCAAGCAGTTATGGGTTGCTATCTTTTCTCCAAGAGCACGAAGGACTCGATGAGTACAAACACTTAATGGAGCAGTGTATTGGAAGCTAAGCACAACACATGTGCCCTAAACAATTCAGTTTCTTTACCCATAATGCTTGGAGACCCGATGCTATTTATAGTGGTAACAACTTATCTTGGCGAGATACAAAATTAGTTATCAAATATTCATAGAATATATAAAATTATATTCTCTCTAATTCATAGAATATATAAAATTAGTTACCCATAACTCTCTTATTTACTTCGGTAAATAATTTCATGAATTTGGTACAAAACATAAGATATCCTATCAGAAAGATACCGACAAATCTATACAATCAAAATATGTCTTGGAATAGGTTTCTTGCGACCGCAATAGATCTCATTGCGGCCACAATAGACTTGGCAGGAAATCTGCTAGATAATCATTAATTGAGCCATTTAATGCAAATAATAAATAACTTGAAATAAATAATAGATCCAGCAACGTAATGCTGGACTTGCATTAATTGAGCCATTTAATGGAAATAATAAAATAATCAAATAAAAAACAAAAAAAATAACAAATTCAAAATTAATCATAAAATAAAATAAAATAATAAAAAGCATGATGTTTATTGTTCATTTGGAGTCCTTCATATTTATACTAAACTTTTTTTACTTTGATTGTTTGATTATTATCATCATCATCATCATCATCATCATCATCATCATCATCATCATCATCATCATCATCATCATCATCATTATTATTATTATTATTATTATTATTATCTAATAAAGCATCTAAGCAATGGATGTGTCCATTAGGTCTTTAATCTTTTCTCTATGGACAAAAATAACCCTCTTTAATATTCGAACCACATTTCTAGAATTCGATCGCGATCTTCATCAAAGAACAAAACCGGAGACAAAAGCTCATTCTCTTGACATCTCTTCTCTATTTCCGCTCATATGGGTCCCATAGCTAAATTAGATGTTGCAAACTTACCACACACCCCTAACACACACACACACACACACACACACAAACACATAGATATATATATATATATATATATATATATATATTAGTAATCGTACCCTTGCACAACAATAGGAGAAAATAATGCACACAAAACAAAATTTATTAAAGTATTTTTGCAGAAAAGCAGCAAAAACAAATATCGTTGAAAGTAAACCTAAGCTAGTATTTTATTTAGTTTGTCTTGTTTAGAAAATCAAATTTAGTAAATTTTTAATATTCTGAAAGGATGAAGCATGGAGCGTTGAGCGAGGAGCAGGGTGCGGGGTGCCGGGAGTGAGGAGCGGGGAGCAGGGTGCAGGGAGCGAGGAGCGAGGTGCGTCATGCGTCATGCATCATGAACAATGCGCGACAGTGCACATTGCTGCTTGCGTCTTGAACAGTGCGTCTTGCGGATTGCGTCATACGTCATGTGTCTCGCATCATGCGTCATGCGTGAAGCGTCTTGAACAATGCGTCTTGTGTCATGCGGCGAGCGTCTTAAACAGGTCGACTTACGTCATGCGTCATGCATCATGTGTCAATAGATTGCAGCGTCTTGCGTCATACTTGTGTCATGCGGCATGCGGCTTGCGTCATACTTGTGACATGCGGCATGCGGCATGCGTCTTGTGTAATGTAGCTTGCAACTGCTTGCGTCATGCGTTATGCACCGTCTTGTGTCATGCGTCATGCGTCATGCGTCATGCAGCTTGCATCGGCGTCATGTGTCATGCATCTTGCGTCATGGGTCTTGCGTCATGCGGCTTGCAGCGTCGTGCGTCATGCGTCATGCGACATGCAGCTTGCAGCGACATCATGTGTCATGCATCTTGCGTCATGGGTCTTGCATCATGCTTCAAGCGTCATTCGGCTTGTAGCATCGTGCGTCATGCATCTTGCATCATGCGTCTTGAACAATGTGTGCCATGCATAATGTTGCTTGCGTCTTGAACAGTGCGTCTTGCGTCATGCGTCTTGAACAATGCGTCTTTCGTCTCGAGTCATGCAATGAGCGTCTTGAACAATCCGTCACGCATCACGTGTCATGCGTCATTTGTCATGCGTCTTTCATCATGCGTCATGCGTCAATAGATTGCAGCTTCTTGTTTCATGCGTCATGCGTCTTGCGTCATACTTGTGCCATGTGTCATGCAACTTGCGTCATGTTTGACGTCATGCGTCTTGCAGCGACTTGCGTCATGCGTCATGCGACTTGCAGCGGCGTCAAGTGGCTTGCAGCGTCGTGCGTCATGCGTCATGCGTCATGCGTCATGTGTCATGCGTCATGGGTCATGCGTCTTGCGTCGTGTGTCATGCGTCATCCAATAATGTAGTGCTCAATTTGTAGTGACGCAATAATGTATTAATTGTTGGGGGTTCTACTCAATTTGTATGTTTTCCTTTCTTTATTTTGTATGAGTCTGATGCACCTACAAAATGAGTAAACAAAAACCCATTAATGCCAATGGTCCTTGTACACCTCATCTATCCAAAAAAGGGATCATCTCCTCTTTATTTAAAATTCTAGCGACATTTCCTCAAAATGGCTTGTTATTTAAAATGGCAGCGACATAAGAGGACATTTCCTCTAACAAAACACGTGACATTTCCTTGTACACCGCATATATCCAGCATTAGTGTTCTTGGATGTGACATATATTGAAGACCGGCAGTTTTTAAATCTAGTACAACCCTCGCCAGTTAATACACTAATGCTGGATAGATGCGGTGCACAAGGAGATGTCGCGCATTTTGTTAGAGGAAATGTCCTCTTATGTCACTGTCATTTTAAATAACAAGCTGTTTTGAGGAAATGTCGCTGGGATTTTAAATAAAGAGGAAGTGATTCCTTTGTTTTGGATAGATGCGGTGTACAAGGACCGCTGGCATTAATGTGTTCTTGTTTGCTTATTTTCTAAGTGCACCAGACTCATACAAAATAAAGAAAGAAAATTTACAAATCTAGTACAACCCTCGCCAGTTAATACATTATTCCATGACTACAAATTGAGCACTACATTTTTGGATGACGCATGACGCATGATGCAAGACGCATGACGCATGACACAAGACGATGCATGACACAAGCCGCTGCAAGCCGCATTATGCAAGACGCATGACGCATGACGAATGACGCAAGCTGCATGACACATGGCACAAGCATGACGCAAGATGCATGATGCATGACGCAAGCCGCATTATGCAAGACGCATGATGCATGATGCAAGCTACATGACGGATGGCACAAGTATGACGGAAGATGCATGACGCTACATGCTGCAATCTTTTGACGCATGACGCATGATGCGTGATGCATGCCACATTGTTCAAGACGCATTGTTCAAGATGCAAGACGCATTTTTCAAGATTCATGACGCAAGACGCATGACGCTTAACGCATGATGCAAGATGCAATCTGCATGATGCAAGACCAATTGTTCAAGACGCAAGCAACATTGTGCACCTACACGCATTGTCCAAGACGGATGGCGCATGACGCATTGATCAAGACGCTCGCCACATGACCCAAAATGCAAGAAGCATTAATCAAGGCGCTTGACGCATGACGCAAGACGCAAGACGCAAGACGCAAGACGCAAGACGCAAGACGCAAGACACAAGACACATGACGCATGACGCATTATGCAAGACACACTATTCAAGATGCAAGCAGCATTGTGCACGGACACGCATTGTTCAGGATGCATGACGCATGATGAAAGACGCACGACACACGACGATGCAAGCCGCATGATGCTTGTCGCATGACGCAAGCCGCATGACACATGATGCTGCTGCAAGACGCATGCCGCATGACACAAGACAATGCATGACACATGACACATGACGCAAGTCGCTGCAAGTTGCATCACACAAGATGCATGACGCATTACGCATGACGCAAGCCGCATGTCGCATGACACAAGAATGACGCAAGACGCATGATGCAAGACGCTGTAATCTATTGACGCATGACGCAAGACACATAACGCATGACACATGAGGTGTGACTCGTGACACATGACACGTGACATGTCCCGCAAGACGCATTGTTCAAGATGCTCGCCGCATGATGCATGACACATGATGCACAACGCACGACGTATGATGCAATCCGCAAGACGCATTGTTCGAGATGCAAGCAACATTGTGCACGCGCACATATCGTTCACGACACGTGACACATGAAGCATGACGCATGACGCACCCTGCTCCTCGCTTCTTGCTCCCCGCACCATGTTCCTCGCTCCTCGCTGCCTGCTCTAGTACCTCAATGCATTGTTCAAGACTGCATGAAGCATGATGCACACTGCTCCTCGCTCCTCGCACCTCGTACCCCGCTCCCCGCTCCATGCTCCATTCTTTCAGAGTATTAAAAATTTACTAAATTTGATTTGCTAAACAAGAAAAACTAAATAAAATACTATCTTAGGTTTACGTTCAGCGATATTTGTTTTTTATACTTTTTTTTTGCAAAAATAGTTTAATTAATTTTATTTTTGTCTATATTATTTCTCTCGTTATTGTGCACGGGTACGATTACTAGTTATTTTAAAATGCCTCTTGCGAGAATTGAACCTTTGTCCTTCCAAAGAGAGGTGAGACCTAACACCATTAGGCATGTGGTTCTTGAGTATTTATTATTCATATGGTTGTCTTCTAATAAATTAAGTGTCTTGTTAACGAAAGTATTAATTAGTGAAAATAATTATTGATCTAATGAAATAAATTGTGATATCACCGATAATAGTACAATAATATTTTCAATTCTTAATAATTGATCAATTTTCTTACGTGATTTGAAAATGAATTTGTCATGTGTAAGATCTTACAATCTAGGAGTTGTATTCGTGTAGTGCATTAATGAAAGTGCGAACACTTGTTCCCTACATGGGTGGTGTAGTGTAGTGTGCCACGCGTCATGCATCACGCGTCATGTGGCTTGCATCATGCGTATGCGGCTTGCGTCATGCGTCATGTGTCATGCATCTTGCTGTTGTACCAAGCAAATGTCTCGAATTTGTCGATTTGGAAAACCAACTCTTGAATTTTACAAAGCTTTGTCTTTTGAAAACTTTTGCAGGAAATCTTCAAGAGAAGTTTTGAGACATCAAATGACCTTCGATGGGCTCCGAAAAAAATTTAGCTAGATCTTGTCATGGGCTTTTCAACGCCACGGAGAACGATAAAATCAGAGTTACGAATCAAAAGTTATGGTCGTTTGAAGCTCAAGACAATCAAGAATGATCTCAAGACTTTTAGATGCTAGGCTAATTCTCCTTGAGCTTAAAATGATCTTGAATTAATGAGATTGAGTCAAAACCAGCCAAATACATCAAATATTGACAAAACATTATATAACGTTCAGAAACGTTATATAACGTTGTACAATAAGTTACACAACGAACCAGAAATGCCAGAGAATTTGCAGAAATGATCCAAAACGTTAAGAAATAAATTCAATATAATGGTCGAATTTCTGACAAATCCATCGGTCAAAATCTAGGCAGAAACGTTGTGTAACGTTCCAAAATGTTGTATAACATTTTAGGAGATAAAAATGAGTTCTAACGGTCGAATTCCGACAGCTCCAACGGTCAAATTCAGGAGCAAAATGTTATATATATAACGTTTTGGAAAGTTATATAACGTTTTAGAGAATTCAGCCAAGAATGCAAGTGTTTCAAGCTCTTTATAAAAGAGGACCCTTCACCCCTTACTATTATAAAACGTCATGCGTCATGTGACTTGCGTCTTACATTGCTTGCGTCATGTGTCATGCGGCTTGTATCTCCCGTTGCTTGCGTCATGCGGCATGCGGTCCAACAAAAAAGGAGGGGAGGGCCGCATAGAAACTCAGTTCTTCAGTCCTAAAAAAGGGAGGACTGCGGCTGCCTTCATACACAGTTTCTGATGCACACAACAATATTGACGTGCCATACAAATAAACAATTATTCTTCTCCCGCAATAATCATCTCTGAAATAGAAATCCAACAAAAAATTCTCAAAATATGCTTGATAATTTATCCACCAACAATCATCATTTCAAATAATAAAAATAACATTCTTAAAATATAACTCTTTTTTGTCACTATTCCTCTAAAATTTTCGTCAAGATTTCCAGAGAAATGAAAGTAGTCGCTGTCTTTGTTTACCTTATTTGTCAAAAGAAACAAAATTTAATAAGAATATATAATTGGCATTCGCAAAGAAGCAAAAATTCTTTTATCTATCAAAGTGAGGCATTGTTACTTTTCCTCTCAGATGAAAAATGTTTTCTTTTTTGTCTAATCAGAATTGAAGTTGTGATCTGTATGGAATATCGATCCTTTCTTTTAACATATATATTTTTTATCCTACTTGTTTTCTTCTTTTGGAAGCTTGAATGTGGAACTAATAATAATAATTAATAACAATAATAATAAACAAATAAATATACTTGTTTGCTGTCTAATACTTGTCAACTATACCAGTCAAATTTCACGGATTTTTTTTTTTTTTCATTTTATCCCTTTCATGATCGATGCCATGAACGCAAAATCCAACAACATCGAACGACCACTTCTAAATTTTTAGTAATAGTAATAAATTTTGTCCTTAAATATCATCAAATTAATGTAATCTGATGTTCTCCGTAGCATTTTTTGTATCAATAGCAAATAACAAAACAAGAGGGGCACACCAAATCACTGATTAGACAAAATAGTTAACAAAATATTCAATACTTTTTTATATTTGTCGAAAAGAGAAATATCTACAAAAATTCAATTTTCAAATACTTATTCATATTATTGTTTTATTAGAAAATACAAGTTGCCCGGTACAACAATTGTGTAAAATCAAACCATGAAGTACATATGAAAGTCAACACATTATTTATCACACAATCAAACCGCTTAATAACAATTATCAAGTTTAAAATTATTTTGTTGGATATGAAGCATCCATGGCGAGACCACACAAGCCAGCAGAGCTAGCAATATTCTTTTGCATTTTTATATATCCAGACTCACCCCATGATGTACCCCAAGAATTTTTCACTATCCAATAGTTGACACCATTAAGAGTGTCATAACCAACTGCTGTCACGGCATGATTTAGAGATGTTCCACAAGGACCTGTAAAGATTCCATCAGAATAAAATTGAAAAGCAGAACCGCTTGCATCAATAGCTATGGATGCTGGTTGGTTTGCAATAGTATTTGCAACAGCTGACTCACTATTAGCTGTGATATGCTGGAAACCGGTGATAGTGACAGCGTGATCAAGAGTTTTAGTAGTATTACACTTGAATTTTCCTTTTGTAGTACCACTAATATATGGGTAATTTGTCTCAGTAGTAATGCCACCATTTTTTGCTACCCAATCAAAAGCATAGTACTCGTATCCTCCTTGGCAACCGGCACATGTTGTAACACAATCGACCAGTTCTTGTTCTGACAAACTTATTAGATTTTGGGTCCTGATTTGATTTATTCCTTCCATTGAAGCTACAGCCGAAAATGCCCAACAACTACCTACAATTAGCAACAAGAATGAAACAATCAATTTAATAAGAATGATGAAATTTTGTAATCAAATTAGTTAACAAAAACCAAATAGTGATAACTTTAAAATTTGCTACATATAATATAAACCAAAATGCTGAAATTGTAGTACTAAAAGTTTAAAATTCCTTATTTCTCATTTCATTGTTAATTAGCATCAATATCATACCAAAATATGTATTTAATTCAAAAAAAAATATTTGTCATTCAGTCCATCTTGCCATTTATAAATGAAACAAAACATTTTTATTTTAGAATTTTTTAAATTTGACAATAATACTATATAATGTTATTAATCACTGATTAATATAATTAAATAAATCTCATTTTTAATGAAATCGTGCTCTGTCATTTAATTTACTGCAAACAATAATAAATATACTTCATTCAACTTTGATTATAACTCACCACAATTGCCTTGATCTTTAACAGGAGTCACTGCACCGAGACTACGCCAATCAATAGAAGAAGGGATTGTTGTCAAATTTGCATACTCAAATGGTGTTGATGCTCTGGAATTGACGGGAGATTTGTACGTTGCATATCTTTGCAGAAATTCTTTGTTGGTAAGATCTGCGAACTTATTGAGACCTACGGTATACGTGAGCCCCGGCTGGTTTTTCATAGACTCAATAAATTGAAAATTATCTTTGAACACTTGAAAGCGTTGTATCTTCTCGTTAACGGACCCGTAAACTCGACCATAATCACTAGCCCATGTTTCAAATACCGAGAATAAAGGATCATCAGCAACAGCTACAGAGGTAGGAGCACTTTTGAAGAGACCAAATACGAGCACAAATAGAAGAGCAAGGCAGCGAGGGGAAAATGCCATCAAAGCTATGATGAATATACAAGATGTTTTTAGAGAAAGATTTAAGTTAAGTTAATAGATTCTAATGACATTATTATTTGTTGGTTGGTGGCTTTTATAGATGTACTTAGCCTATGAGCTTTTGGGATATTGCCATTTGTCAAAGCACAATACAATATAATATGCATATACTATAGTATATATATTTGGCAAACTAAATCAGGAACATATTTGAATATACGATGTGTCAAGTAACAAGTAAAAGAAAAGAAAATAAAATAAGTTTGAAGATTCCTTTCGTAGTTGAATATTTGTCATGACGACAATACAAAATAGATCTTTTATATATACCTCTCTTATTATGATGCATGTGTGTATGTATTTGCTTTGATAATATTCTATATATTTTCTAGAAACAATCCATTGCACTGCTGATTTGAATTTTTTGGAACTCACTCAATTTGACATAACCTGCGTATAAACATCATTTTCTACATGCTTGAAAGATTAAGCAGCCTAGATTCCCAACATAAGTTGACGTTCTAGAAAATAAAACCGGCCATTGAATTCATAATACCTTAATTTTTAGTATTATAAATTTGATATTACCACAAAATAATTAGTTTATTGTGGTTGCAATATCAACGACTGATATATATGCATTTTGTAATTTGCAAATGATTTGCTTCATGAAATAATTTAAATGAAAATTCAATGAATAATTTTGACGAATATATATTTTAGTATATGGGTTTTGCGATTTTCCACTTGAGTGTTTATTTATACTCCAACTTGATTTTTTTAATGTTTGAGATGAAACACTAGTCAAGAAAGATAAATGATAAGTAAAATAAAAGGCAAAAAATTGGATATTCTAACTTATTTGGACCATTCAATACATCGAAATTGATGAAAAAAATTCTTGAAAAACACAATAAAAGTTAAAGTGAATCACTTTTCACCAATCTCGATGAATTGAACAGTCCAAATAAGCTAGAGTATCTAATGTACTCATCTTTTAAAGTATCCAAGTTTTGCCTTTAATTGATTGAGTATTAATAAACAAGTATAAAATAGACATTAGTTTCTTTAATTACTTAACATATTTTTATTTAGAGATCTAAAATCTTTGATTCCCCCATCTTCCATCCCCCGTCCTCTTTCCTTTTTTTTGTCTTATTCTTATTTTATCTATTTTCTTTTTTGTCTGGTTCATACCAACTCTCCTAGTTTTCATGTTAAGAATGCATGTATTCATACTAACTTCAATGATTTTCATACTAACTTCTCTAGTGTTGATACCAACTTCAGAGGTGTTCATACTAACTTCTCTGGTGTGTTCATACCAACTTCACTAGTCTTCATACTAATTTCATAGATGCTCATACTAACTTTCGAGGTGTTCATACCAACTTACTGGTGTTCATACTAATTTTCACGATGTTCAGACATACTATCTAGTTTTCGTCCTTTTTATGGTGTTCATACTAACTTTATTGATGTTTATACTAACTTTCGTGGCATTTATACTTTTTTTTGTTATTCATACTATGTGATTTTCAAGCTAACTTTACATGTATCCATACCAACTTCTTAAGATGTTCATACTAGATTCGCATGCTAGTACGAACACCTGTTTCAACTTATATGATCATCTTATTTATTTAGTATGCGCTTCATTCTATTTATTTAGAGATATCAAAGCTTCCTTCTAGCTTCCCCTAACCATCATTTAATCATTTATTCTAGAAATCGTTTGATATATAGTTTTGACTTGAGCGATTGGATTCCATTTGTCGAGATCTTATGGAAAGATAGTGTCAGACTCATCCTTCTTTTGATCCTTTTGTGGATATTTGTTTTGATCTCTTTGTGGATAGTTATTTGATCCTTTAATTGGATCGAGATTCTTAGTTACCCATTTGTTTTATATGGAAACTAGAATCCACCTTTGTAAGAACCTTATGTGATAGTGTATCACCCTGGTGTGGAATCAAGGAGTTCCGTGGGCGTAGGCTTTGAAAAGATTTCAACTGAACCATGTTACATCGAGTGTCACATTTTTCTTACTCTCTCTATCTATCTCTCTTTATTACTTTCTTGCACAATTGTTAGAGTCAATTGTTGAATTGTGCATATTCTTGATAATATTGAATGATGTGAATTTATCGTGCTACTAAAATGCCCTAAATTATACCAAATTTCGTAACAAGGGTACGATCTAGTCGGGTTGTATTTGGGATGTCGAACCCACAAAGACAACTTGATTTACTAATTTTGGAATTGTTTACTAGTCTAAGCAATTAACAATAGTTGAGTTAGTTTTGAATTTAATTAACAACTAAAGAGAAAATTTCTATCTAAGAGAACTAAAATAATTAAGGATCTAGGTTATCAGATTTCACCTATTCACTTGGTCATTTGTCTACTTGGTCTACAAAACTTGATTCGAATTATTGTTAAGTGCATGAGAAATAAAGTTTGGTATTAAGATCAATCTCTTGATTTAACACCATATCCAAATCATAATCAATATCAGAATTTTGATACTTAATCAACGTGATCTGAATTCATTAAGCGTGAATTGATCAATTACGTAGTTATTAAATATTTGTGTCCTTCCATTTGTAATACGATAATATATACCAAATTAATTCAATCCCTAGATCACTATTTCATCTTTCGGTACTTGGCTTAAACCTAGCATAATTCTAATTTTACGGGTTTTACAATTCAATTTCGAGATTAAAATTCTAAAATCCTAAAATTAACAATGACAATTCTCAAAATTATGTAACAACAATCAGACAAACAATAAAAGAATAATCTGAATAAATAAAATAATAAGTTTCAACTTTACATTTCAAACCCAGAAAGAGTGTTATCCACTCATGACAGAAAGAAAATAAAGATAATACATATACAACAATACAAATCATGAAGAGAGAAAGAGGAAAAATAAATCGAAGTCGAGATGAATCGCGACGAATTTCTCGTTCGGAATCTCTTCTCGAACTCATGCAGATCTTAAATCCTTCTCTCTTTTTCTCTCTAAACCTTTTTTTCTTTCTGATAAATTTCTCTCTAAATCTATTCTCCTGGGTGAAGCATCCCCTCTATTCAGAACTAGAGTATATTTAAATTCAATTCAAATCAAATTCAGCATCCCTCCCCAAAAGACACCAGCAAAAAACCCCCAGAAAATGCCTAAGTATAGAAGAATTTGATGCATAATGAAGTGTTTGCCTCTCGCAATGGGTCGATTGCGACCCGCTACAGTTTGCCTAAATTGTGCCCAGCAATGGTCTTGTTGTGTCCTGCAATAGTGGTGTTCCCTGTGTGAAATTCCATGGAATTCGCCTAAGTTCTCCTATATGGCCTATGTTGCGCTCCACATCAGAGCTTTGCAGTCTGCAAGGGCAGTTTGCTGCACCCCCCAGTGTTTCTGCTTACCCAATGTTGTGCCCCGCCAGGGCTGTGTTGTGGCTCACAATGATGCAATAAATGTTGAATTTTGGCTAGGTGATGCTCCACAACTACGATTCGTGCTCTGTTCGCTTCATTCTTCTTCTTTTTGCAATTGCAATTGGAACACTTGAAAACAATAACTCAAACTTTCGGTGAAAATAAAAGAATTCAAATTAAAAATCTTACAAAGTTCCGCAAATGTAGCAAGGATAAGTCTAGGTTTTAGATATATAATTTGCATTTATCAAACTCCTCAATCTTAGTCTTTGATTGACCTCAAACAAATCTAAACTTACGAGAATTTGGGCTGGTACTTAATTAACTGAACATGCCTAAAATCTTTATTCAAAAGGGGTAAAATGGGCAAAATTGAGACTTAATGAAAATAAAAGGCAATTCGTTACAATTTGGGCCTAAACACGATGATTCAATTTCTAAATTTGATTGGAATATTTCTTGGTAATCTTCTTCACCTCACATACACAATTTTCTTGGGGGAAAGAAATAAAATAAAAATAAAAACAATAGTCTAACCTATATGACATGAAAAATTTCACAGCAATTAACGACAAATTGTGCGTATTTCTATCAAATATTTTGGAAAATCATTCGAAAATATTTAACTATCTCTTTTCACGCCACATTCGACCTAATTAAAGTCCATTCCACGACTTTGCTTTCTGCTTTCCACTTTACCTTATGATGTTTCAAAAATTCTTGAATTATCAAAAAAATGTAAAATCTTGAACCTCGTTTAGGGAGAAAATCTCACTTGAAAAACATGCTATTGAGATTGCCTCGTGTTATACTTGGTACATCCACCCGCGGACAATTGCCATAGCACTTTTGAGGCTTAAAGTCACTTATTATTTTGCAAGTGTGTTGGGTATATAATTAATTAGCGGGAATCCAAGTTTATATATATAGGTCAAGGTAGGATCCGCTAACTAAAATATACCCATTCTTCAATTAGTCACCTTAATTTTTTAATTGGATTTCTATTTTTTTTAAAACAATATAGATAATGTAACCATCTATTTCCTTAGTGTGGGTATCCATTTTGGTCGTTATGAGTTATTGAAAATAGTAAATAAAATTTGAATGATTTTGCAAACAAAATATAATAGAGTTAATGCTCAACTTGTCATCAATTTTCTATGAATTTTTTTGAAAAGCATAAAGAAAAAAGAAAGAAAGAAAAAAGAAACAAAAATTACTTCTAAGTAAACATGCAACTAAATGTAAAATGCAAGAGAATAAAACATTGTTTTTGTTTGGTGAAAAGTGATTCACTTTAATTTTTATTGCGTTTTTCAAGAAATTACTTTTCAGCAATCTCGACGAATTGAACGGTCTAGATGAGCTAGAGTACCCAAGTTTTTGCCTTTTATTTTATTTATCATTTATCTTTCTTGACTAGTGTTTCATCTCAAACATTAAAAATCAAATTGGAGTATAAATAAACACTTAAAAGTGGAAAAATCACAAAACCCATATACTAAATTATATATTCGTCAAAATTTATTAAATATTTTAATATTCATTGAATTTTCATTTAATTTTTTCATGAAGCAAATCATTTGCAAATTACAAAATGCATATATATCAGTCGATGATATTACAACCACAATAAACTAATTATTTTGTGGTAATATCAAATTAAAAATACTAAAAATTGAGGTATTTTGAATTCAATGGCCAGTTTTATTTTCTAGAACGTCAACTTATGTTGGGAATCTATATAGGCTACTTAATCTTTCAAGCATGTAGAAAATGATTTTTATACGCAGGTTATGTCAAATTGAGTGAGTTCCAAAAAAAAATCAATCAGCAGTGCAATGGATCGTTTCAAGAAAATATATAAAATATTATCAAAACAAATACAATTATACAAACACACATGCATCATAATAAGAGAGGTATATATAAAAGATCTATTTTGTATTGTCGTCATGACAAATATTCAACTACGAAAGGAATCTTCAAACTTATTTTATTTTATTTTATTTTACTTGTTACTTGACACATCGTATATTCAAATATGTTCCTGATTTAGTTTGCCAAATATATATACTATAGTATATGCATATTATATTGTATTGTGCTTTGACAAATGGCAATATCCCAAAAGCTCATAGGCTAAGTACTTCTATAAAAGCCACCAACCAACAAATAATAATGTCATTAGAATCTATTAACTTAATTAAATCTTTCTCTAAAAACATCTAGTATATTCATCATAGCTTTGATGGCATTTTCCTCTCGCTGCTTGCTCTTCTATTTGTGCTCGTCTTTGGTCTCTTCAAAAGTGCTCCTACCTCTGTAGCAGTTGCAACGCTTTCAAACATGGGCTAGTGATTATGGTCGAGTTTACGGGTCCGTTAACGAGAAGCTACAACGCTTTCAAGTGTTCAAAGATAATTTTCAATTTATCGAGTCTATGAAAAATCAGTCGGGGCTCACGTATACCGTAGGTCTCAATAAGTTCGCAGATCTTACCAACAAAGAATTTCTGCAAAGATATGCAACGTACAAATCTCCCGTCAATTCCAGAGCATCAACACCATTTGAGTATGCAAATTTGACAACAATCCCTTCTTCTATTGATTGGCACAATCTCGGTGCAGTGACTCCCTTTAAAGATCAAGGCAATTGTGGTGAGTTATAATCAAAGTTGAATGAAGTACATTTATCATTTGAGTATGCAAATCAGTGATTAATAACATTATATAGTATTATTGTCAAATTTAAAAAAATCTAAAATAAAAATGTTCTGTTTCATTTATAAATGGAAAGATGGACTGAATGACAAATATATATTTTTGAATTAAATACATATTTTTGTATGATATTGATGCTAATTAATATTGAAATAAGAAAGAAGGAATTTTAAACTTTTAGTACTCCAATTTCAGCATTTTGGTTTATATTATATTTAGCAAATTTTAAAGTTATCACTATTTGGTTTTTGTTAACTAATTTGATTACAAAATTTCATCATTCTTATTAAATTGATTGTTTCATTCTTGTTGCTAATTGTAGGTAGTTGTTGGACATTTTCGACAGTAGCTTCAATGGAAGGAATAAATCAAATCAGGACCCAAAATCTAATAAGTTTGTTAGAACAAGAACTGGTCGATTGTGTTACAACATGTGTCGGTTGCCAAGGAGGATACGAGTACTATGCTTTTGATTGGGTAGCAAAAAATGGTGGCATTACTACTGAGACAAATTACCCATATATTAGTGGTACTATAAAAGGAAAATTCAAGTGTAATACTACTAAAACTTGTGATCACGCCGTCACTATCACCAGTTTCGAGCATATCACAACTAACAGTGAGTCAGCAGTTGCAAATATTGTTGCAAATCAACTAGCATCCATAGCTATTGATGCAAGCGGTTTTGCTTTTCAATTTTATTCTGGTGGAATATTTACAGGTCCTTGTGGAACATCTCTTAATCATACCGTGACAGCAGTTGGTTATGACACTCTTAATGGTGTCAACTATTGGATAGTGAAAAATTCTTGGGGTACATCATGGAGTGAGTCTGGATATATAAAAATGCAAAAGAATATTGCTAGCTCTGCTGGCTTGTGTGGTCTCGCCTTGGATGCCTCCTATCCAACAAAATAATTTTAAACTTGATAATTGTTATTAAGCGGTTTGATTGTGTGATAAATAATGTGTTGACTTTCATATGTACTTCATGGTTTGATTTTACACAATTGTTGTACCGAGCAACTTGTATTTTCTAATAAAACAATAATATGAATAAGTATTTGAAAATTGAATTTTTTTGTAGATATTTCTCTTTTCGACAAATATAAAAAAGTATTGAATATTTTGTCTAATCAGTGATTCGGTGTGCCCCTCTTGTTTTGTTATTTGCTATTGATACAAATTTAGAAGTGGTCGTTCGATGTTGTTGGATTTTGCGTTCATGGCATCGATCACGAAAGGGATAAAAATGAAAAAAAAAATCCGTGAAATTTGACTGGTATAGTTGACAAGTATTAGACAGCAAACAAGTATATTTATTTGTTTATTATTATTGTTATTTTTATTATTATTTCCACATTCAAGCCTCCAAAAGAAGAAAACAAGTAGGATAAAAAATATGGGGGCTGATACGTAGATATCATATTTGATACCGACTATTGATATCGATTTTATTATGCATTTTTAGTTGAATTATACGGCACATTATTTGAGTTATTATGCATGTTATTTTTTGTAATGAAATAATTATACATGTTGTCGATTTTATTATGCAACTTTAGTTGAGTTATCGTGCACATTTTTTGAGTTATCATGCATGTTATTTTTTATAATTAAATATTTATACATGTTAATTTTTGTACTGAAATAGTTATTATGGTATAACATGCATAATAACTCAAATAATATGCATGATAACTCAAATAAAGGTGCATAATAAAATCGGTATCAATAGTTGATATCAAATGTGCTATCTACGAAACATTATCCAAAAAATATATATGTTAAAAGAAAGGATCGATATTCCATACAGATCACAACTTCAATTCTAATTAGACAAAAAAGAAAACTTTTTTCATCTGAGAGGAAAAGTAACAATGCCTCACTTTGATAGATAAAATAATTTTTGCTTCTTTGAGAATACCATATATATATTATTATTAAATTTTGTATCTTTTGACAAATAAGGTAAACAAAGACAGCGACTACTTTCATTTCTCTGGAAATCTTGACGAAAATTTTAGAAGAATAGTGACAAAAAACAGTTATATTTTAAGAATGTTATTTTTATTATTTGAAATGATGATTGTTGGTGGATAAATTATCAAGCATATTTTGAGAATTTTTTGTTGGATTTCTATTTCAGAGATGATTACTGCGGGAGAAGAATAATTGTTTATTTGTATGGCACGTCAATATTGTTGTGTGCATCAGAAACTGTGTATGAAGGCAGCCGCAGTCCTCCCTTTTTTAGGACTGAGGAACTGAGTTTCTCTGCGGCCCTCCCCTCCTTTTTTGTTGGACCGCATGCCGCATGACGCAAGCAACGGGAGATACAAGCCGCATTACACATGACGCAAGCAATGCATGACACAAGCCGCATGACACAAGACACATGACGCATGACGCAAGACGCATGACACAAGACACATGACGCATGACGCATGACACAAGACACATGACGCATGACGCATGACGCAAAACGCATGAAAAATGACGCAAGCCACATGACACATGACGCAAGCAACACAAGACGCAAGTCGCATGACGCATGGCGCATAACGAATGACGCAAGACGAATGACATATGACGCAAGACCCATGACGCATGACGCAAGTGTTGGAACCCGAGGGCTTAAATTAAAGCAATTCGATTATTTGGGTCTAATTGGCAATTGCAATCAAGTTTTACAATTTAAGGCACACGCAATTTATAAACAAAATTGACAATGAAAATAAAGAGAAGAGTGTAGAAAATGCAAACAAAGCAATCCAAGAGACACGAGGATTTTAACAGAGTTCGGATATTGACGATCCTACTCTCCAGGACTCCCAACCCCCCGACAAGGTAACAAGGTCGAGCCGATTCACTAGACAACACAAGTGATCTTATACACACCAGTGGAGCACCAATCCTAACACGAGGTGTCGAACTCAGTCTCGCTTACACACACAGGTGGAGAACCGAGCCAATGAAAACAAAGGAACAAAAGATACAACCAAATAGATGATATGATAGTAAAACACTCAACACAATCTTTCTAAGAGTTTAGAATAATTTAGAACAATGAGATTGAGTCTTTGAGCTAATGTTTGGTTATGTGTTTCAAGCTCAACAATGGTGGAACAAAATTTTTTGCAAGGTAGAGCTATTATAATAGTAGGGAGTGAAAGGTCCCCTTTTATAAAGAGCTTGAAATACTTGCATTCTTGACTGAATTCTTTAAAACGCTATATAACTCTCCAAAACGTTATATAATGTTTTGCTCCTAAATTTGACTGTTGGAGCTGTCAAAATTCGACCATTAGAACTCACTTTTATCTCCTAAAACATTATACAATGTTTTGGAACGTTACACAACGTTTTTGCCCAGATTTTGACAATTGGAATTGTCAGAAATTTGACCGTTATATTGAATTTATTTCTTATAATGTTATATAACATTTTAGAGCGTTATATAACGTTTTGGATCATTTCTGCAAAATCTCTGGCATTTCTGATTCGTTGGGTAACTTATTGTACAACGTTATATAACGTTTTTGAATGTTATATAACGTTTTGTCAATATTTGATGTATCTGGCTTGGTTTTGACTCAATCTCATTAATTCAAAATCATTTTAAGCTCAAGGAGAATTAGCCTAGCATCTAAAAGTCTTGAGATCATGCTTGATTGTCTTGAGCTTCAAACGGCCATAATTTTTTACTCGTAACTCTGATTTCGACGTTCTTCGTGTCTTGGAAAGCCCACGATGAGATCTAGCCAATTTTGTTTCGGATCCCATCGGAGGTCGTTTGATGCCTCAAAACATCTCTTGAAGATTTCCTGCAAAAGTTCTCAAAACACAAAGCTTTGTAAAATTCAAGAGTTGATTTTGCAAATCGACAAATCCCAGACATTGTAAGAGTTAGTATAAATATGAAGGACTCCAAATGAACAATAAATATCATGCCTTTTATTATATTATTTTATGATTCATTTTGAATTTGTTATTATTTTTTGTTTTTTATTCATGTTGATTATTTTATTATTTGCATTAAATGGCTCAATTACTGCAAGTTCAGCATTGCGCTGCTGGAATCTATTATTTATTTCAAGCAATTTATTACTAATAGGTTGATTACTTTATTGTGCAATATAATCAAAACAATTTTTATAGGTGAAGTTGCTGATCTTTTAAATTGGGTTCTTATCGGTGTTACAGAATAACAAAAATAAATTAATCCATGACATGCATTTATGTTTCAGAACTAAATCTAAGCATGTCCAAAATGAATCAACGTGAATGATGGTAAAATTAGAGGATTTTTTAACATACAATATTTATTACTAAATATCTCTTAACAACAAGCGAATTTTTGTGTTCGCGGAGAACATGAACCCATAAATCTATTGAAATCTATTGAAATCATCTTTGTAGCTATCACTAGACTACTAGACAAAACCGGAGAATTAATCGTCTATATTTATTCATGCCCAAGTCCACCTCTTATATAAATATCTATATAACTTATAGGAAATATATAAATTGAAAATAAACTAAGACATGCTGACTGCATCAATCATACAATATATATATAGTTAAAACAACTTATGGGTGATATCATTTTTCTCTATTGCCACTCAGAACATTCGTTGTTTATTCTTTGTTTATGTTTCCATAAACCATGGGCAATTTTTAGTTTCAGGTTGCTTGTAATAGGAAAACCCTGGTCAACTTTGCCATTTCTACATATAAAAAAGACAGTGACACTAACTGACAAAATCTAGAAATGGAAGCATAAACTCCCCTGAAAATAAAATAAATTAAGAAATTCAACTTTGGTTTGATTTGAACTTTGAACAAACCAGCTGCAAGCCTGCAATGCCTTTTTGACACCTGCCCCATGTCCGTACACGCCACAGCAAATTTAACATATTCGATTCCATCATATACTCTTTCCAGTTGATCGCATATAATAAATAATAAGAGGAATTCAAACCGGTGCAAGTTTCTCTCTTAGAGCCATTATAAAGTTCCCTTCCTCCTATTGGAAATTTGGAATATAGTATACAATATCAATTCTTTCATAGATCAAAGGAGGTCTAGAGGATTGGAAATGGGTAGAGGGAAGATAGAGATAAGGAGGATAGACAACACAACGAGCCGTCAAGTGACTTTCTCGAAGAGAAGGAGCGGCCTCGTCAAGAAGGCCAAGGAACTGTCGGTCTTGTGTGATGCCGAGGTCGGCCTCATGGTTTTCTCGTGCACCGGTCGCCTCTATGAGTTCTCCAGCTCCAAGTGCACATCTATCTTGTTCTCTCTTCCCTTGTCATTAATTATTGTTGCTTAATAGATCACATGCTGATTGAGATTGGCAATTTCAATTTTCAATATATATAGAAATGTTAGTATAATTTTGAAATCAAACATATGTGTTATTTTTTTTTTGAAGTGAAACATAGGTGTTATTAAAAAGATTTTTTTTCTTAACTTTTTTGGGGTGAAATATTATTAGATTTAATTGTTGATAATTTGAGATTACATGATGTATGTATGCTTTATTAATTGTAGCATGAGGTCTGTGATTGAAAGATATCAAAGGGTAAAAGAGGGGCTTCACTCCAGTCAGAACACATCTTTTGAGATTAAGGTACAATATTTAACATTATACTTCTAATATATATCATTAATTATAATCATTTCTGATGCAAGATTTTAACGTAATCGGTTTGGTAGTTCTTAATTGGAATGTAACCATGTTTAATTTCATAATGATCATGTCGTTTGGTTGTTTATTTAGTGTTTAATTTCTCTTTGTTAATTATTCAAATAAACCTATGCAATACCCAAAAAAATTATCCTAGAACCTTGCTATACTTCTTTCTTTGAAGAGTAGAGAAATTCAACTCCAATTCAACATCAATCATCCAATTTTATTACAATGTATTATTGCACTTTTACGCATATTTTTTTTTATAGTTAAAACAGTTTCCTCCCTGGTAGAGTAGATGCTGTTTTCTAATAACTTCCTTGGAATATTAAAACACAAGCAAGGTCATTGGAACAAGTGTGAAAGTCCTATTGACTCAAAGCAAATAGTTTCTGTTTTATATATAAATAAAGTAAAGAAAAGATAACCATATTCTTTATTATTTTATTGCAAACTTGCAGCCACGTCTTAACATGTCAATTGTCAAATATTAATACCTATATTAAGACATGTCTAGGTACAATTCATGCCACAACTATTGATTCCAAAAGATCATGCATATACTGCAAAATAAATCAAGTTTGCACAAACAAACTGTTGCTTCATGTGTTGCATCCGTTTGCTATTAGACTAGTACCTTTTGCACATTACATCAGAATTTTGAACCAAACCCAATTCCCAAATTGAATGCATGATGGCGTTGCTTATGTTCTATATATTATATTATAGGCTATGTAAAAAAACTTTTTTGAGCCCATGAGCAAAAGTAGCAAAAATTCTGCAATTGATCCAATAGGCTAGGTCTATTAAACTATAACCCATGTTTGGTAGAGGAATAAACCTCACTTAAGATCCAATAGGCTTGCGTCATGGCTATTAAACTATTAAACTACGACTCATATTTAAAATGACATAATTTTATTTAAGAAGTCATGAGTCCTTAACTTTATTCTCTAACCAAACATAGAATAAGAGATGAGTATACGATCCAACAATAAAGTTAAGGAAGCATAACTTTTTATAATAAAGTTATGTCATTTTAAATTATTTTTGGTTAAATTGATGGAAGAATACAAGAAAATAAGATTCATGTCATCATTATAAAATATATAAATAATCATATCAGAGTCAATCATATTGTCATGAAAATAATATTAATAATAAATTATTCTTGTTGTTATTGTTATTATAAAAATTAAATAATATATTATAAAAATAAATTGTATTTACTACTTATAAAAATAAAGATATTTTCAATAATAATAATAATAATAATAATGTTTATGACAACAACAATGAAAATGTAAAATATTATAAAAGTGATAATAACATTAATAATTAGTATTGTTATACTTATTATCATTATATTATATAATATTGCTATTATCATTAGTTCATCAAAATAATATTAATAATATTCTATAAAAACTATAAAAGAAAATTTTAAATATATAACATATATCTATAATAAATAAAGCTACTTTTAGAAGAAGACGTAATTATATTATAGTAATAATAAAAATGACATTACTTATTATAACTATGTTATCAATATAGTATCATTAAGTACATATTTTTTTAAAATTAATCATTCATAATAATAAATAGAATAACAAAATTTTAATTATAAATAAAGATATTTTAAAGAAGTATTTTCAGTGCGGCAACATGAAATTATAATGATTATATTAATTATTTAATAATTAAATATAAGAACAAATATTTATTGTTTAATAATATATTTGATAACAATAGTAAATATAATGACCATTATTATAACAATCATTATAATTATTATTATTACAATTATCAGTAGAATAATAACAATAATTGTTATGGTTACTATTAATATAGTAATATTATTATATTAT
This sequence comes from Eleocharis quinqueflora, assembly GCA_964058865.1. NCBI lineage: Eukaryota > Viridiplantae > Streptophyta > Magnoliopsida > Poales > Cyperaceae > Eleocharis > Eleocharis quinqueflora. The sequence continues at coordinate 223,021 of CAXKVX010001342.1, forward strand.
TATACAATACCAACAATAATATAATAATTTGAACTGTGGGACCCACCAAGAAGTAACTTGGAGGAATAACTTTAATCATCTTGCAAGGCTCAAATTATGAAGTCACAACTTCCACTTATGTCTACTTATTCTTCCTTTGTTTATTTATGTTTGACTCAAGTGAGAAATAGAAGGTTTATTCCTCACTTGCTCCTCTACCAAAAATGGGGATAACATAAAGAGATGTTGTGATCTTACAAACCTGCCCAAAGAAATTAGGCTGCTGACTTGTCATAAGCCATGAAACCTAAAAAATGAAGTCAAATACAGTCACAGTTCTAGTCTGGTAAAGTTAGTGGTGGCAAAGGAAAAAAAGAAAGGAAATTAATCATTGAAGGAATCTGAGGTCAGAATATTTTACAATTCAGGGAATTGCCTTTGAAATTATTTTAGAAACTTGGTAATCAATTAAAAGCACCTCAAGAGTCAAGAGTACCTGGAATTTTCTCTGTATTCTAAAATGTCTGGCAAACTGACACCAAGATAGAATAGGTCTAAGTAGATATGTTACTGTAAATATTGATGAAGGAGAACATTTCTCCTAACTACAAGTCATATCCAAGTATCCAACTATTTTGCTGTACATAAAATGCAGCATGCTTAGTATTAAATGTTCACTTGAATGACACACTACCTTTTCACAAGTATATAGCAAGAATTGTCTGAAATTGTTTCCGATGCAAATTGGGGTTTGTTTACAGTGTTATTAGAAAATACACCAATTGACAGAAAAAAAGAATGTGACCTAAACTCTTTTTTCCCATTAACTCACCAGTTCTGGCAGAGGGAGACTGGAAGTTTGAGGCAGCAACTACACAACTTGCAAGAAACTAACAGGTACAGTTTCCATGCACATTTCCTACAAATTATGAAAAAAAATGAACATGATCATGACAATGAGAAAAGAAAATTAAACAATTTTTATAAAAAATAGAAATTTCAACGGTGCATACACTATTTGATTTAGTAGCATTTCTAAAATTTTCAAGCTATATTCATTAATTATAGAAAGTTGATGGGAGAGGATCTTTCAGGACTAAGCATAGAAGATCTACAGGGCTTAGAGAGCCGTCTTGAGATGAGTCTAAGATCCATTCGGGCAAGAAAGGTTTCATTTTGTTTGCCTAGGCTCATACTAGAATCATACATATTAGTTTCCAGAGGAAAGAAAGAAGATGACATTTTCGCTATTGTGTTAATTTTTCCTTCTACAGGATGAAATTATGGTTGAGGAGATTCAGAAACTAAGCCACCAGGTCTGACTTTACAAAAGAAAAGGAGAAAAAAAGAGCACAAAGTTTGCTTGATTAGACTATAAGTAACATATTAATTCCTTCATATTAGCTTTGTTCTTGGTTCATTTGCAGGGTAACCTTGTTCACCAAGAAAATATCACACTTTACAAGAAATTGAATCAGATATATATGCAAAATATGGAAGTAGATAAGAAGGTAATAGACAAAGACAAAACTGCAAGCTCTTGTACAGACTATACTGACTGGTTATATATGTTTGATACCAGCGCCAGATGTAGTCAGCTTACTGCAAATAAGGAGCTACACCAGCACAATCTAACTAGCTCATTTCTGTTTAGGCATGCAGTTCTCTAAAACAATCAGTCGAATGAAATTCGTAATATCTCAACTGAGAGAAAAATAAACCCTAAAATGCTTTGAGACTGAAAATATGATAACCCACAGACTTCAGGTTCTTTAGCATGTACCGGAAGTTTGTTGTTACTTGTAAAACTGAAGTATAAGATTTTTCCAAGGGCAAAATGCACTGATACTGAAAATTCTATAGATTAATGGAAACAAAGGAAAAAGTGATGCTGACAAAAATTCAGTAAAGCATGCAATAGTTCCAATTATCATTGAGATGAGCCAACCTCAAGAGGAAAAGATGAAATCAGAAGCAGAAGATTCAAATTTATGGTAAATTCTATACTTTGAACTTCAAGTTACTTAGATTTCAAAAGACTATTTCGAGAAACAACATTAGTGATAAAATGTTCATTTACTTTTGCAGCACACTTAAATTGCACTGAGAAGAACACACTGTACGATGAAGCAATACCAGAAGTTTCTTTGTTGTGACATTTGACGAAATAAGAGGGGATTCTACATGCAAAAGCAATTTACAAACATTCCACTGTTTTCTTGGTAGCAGAATGAGTTGTGTTTGCAAAAACATGAAAAGAAATTACCCAATATTTATGAAAAATGAAAATTTATAATATTTTATCCAAGACCAGCCTTTTCTTATTGGAAGAGGTTAAGTACTTACTTACATCAATTGTTATATGGGAGCTAAACAATTCATACCACTATCCCATGTTATTGTTATGCATGTTAAGATGTTTGTTGTACATTTACTTTAATTCGGTTGCATGTTATTTTGTTCTGAAAAAACACGTGTTAAACATTTAACATGCATAATAATTTTTCAGAACCAAACAATATACAACTAAACTGATATAACATACATAAAAAATGTGTAGCATGCGAGTATCGAATAGTGATATTGAATTGTGCATTGCCAAAACATAACAATGATTAAGCGGATTGACATGATTTAGGTATGATTAAGCAACTGAACTGGTTGGTTTCCAAATCCATTACATTTTTTTGTTATTTACTGGAAAGACAAAGTGTCTTATTTTATTTTATTTTTTTGTTCCGTGCAAACTTGTACCGTTGAAATCACAACAAAAACCTGTGGTGTGTGCATATATATATGAATTGAAAATTTATTTATCTAACGATTTACAAACATTCAATTTTCATTTCATCCGATAAAATGGTAAAAAATTCAAAAAAGTGTAAAATTTGGTCTCCAAGTCTATATTAGTATGGAGAATATTTTCAACGGTCTGAATCGATCATTTACATTTTCTATCATGGAGCGGTTGCGAGCGGTTGAAAGTTAGGCGGCTACGAATTCCTCCTCTATATATATATAAAGGCTAAAATAATATGCATAAGAGTGAGGCTATGGTGTTCCGCAAACCACATTTCGTACTATGCAACTATGCATGTTTAATTTGTCCAATAAATTGAGATTTATGTTGCTCGATAAATTCTTCATATCAAACTCTTGTAGGAAATCAAATTTCGTGATTTTTAAAACTTTCTTGCTATTTTTAAATTTTTTTTAAAAACAGCTCAGAAATTGCACTTTGTAGTATTAAATCTGGATTGTTTTTAAAAAATATTAAAAAAATATCAAGAATCTAAAAATCACAAAATTTGATTTCCTACCATATTTTGATATGAGAAATTTATTTAGCAACTTTAATTACTATTTATTAAGCTATATATATACACATAATTCAGAAGGTAGTGTATTATGCATATTATTTTAGACTTGCTCTATATATATATATATATGTATATATATATATATATACATATGATGTGTGGGCAAAGCGCGGCAAAACGCTACAAAATGCAATATAGCGTGTCTATTTCTATTTTATTTTATTTTATATAAGTTGAAGGTATCACGTCTACTTTAAAATAAGGGAAAAATTAAAGATACTGAAAATACAGCATGTAGCTCGTGGTTCTACTGCTCATAGACATAATATATATATTAAATAAAAAGGATGCAAGAAGTAAACTGTACAAGTCATGTTTATTGGCATAATACTTTTGTACTGTTTGCTCAAAAACATACTAATATACAGATAACATTCTCCTGGTAGCAATAAATCAATTTGCTTTTTAGTTGCATAACTACAAAATTATCTTGGCAAAGAAAAAGTGTCATAATTATTTATTGTTCAAAAGAATGCTCTAAGAAACTGTAGCAACTATACATACAAAATACCTAACCAAAAACAATCTAGTATTCACACAACAATAACTAAAGCAAAACTAATTTCTATCACAGCGATTACTATGCATCCAGGTTACCTCTTGGGAGAGCTAGAACTTGAAGCCTTACCATTTGAAGAAGAGGCAGAAGTAGTGGCTGAAATGTAGGAGGTTAAGGTCAAACTAGAAGAAGAACCTGTACCAGAACCTGTACTGTATGATGAATTTCTAGAGTAGTCCATAGAATTAGTACTGGTAAAAAGAGATCTGCTTTTGTACCGGTGGCCAGGTATACCAGGTCGAGAAGGCTCCTCTAGTGTACTAGGCTTTTTGGAAAAAATGATGCCAACTCGTCTCATGTCGGGACGCTTCTTTGGCTCAGCTTGTGTGCACAAAAGTCCAATGTGCACACATGTTGTGACTTGATCCAGGTCCAAATTGGGTCTAATTTCTGGATCCACTATCTCAAGAACCCGGCCCTCTTTGTAGAAATTCCATGCCTATTAGGTTGAGCAAATGTGAAAAGCTATATAATCTGCAAAAATATTTAAATTCTTTTCTTTTATTGAAAGTAGAAAGGTTAGTAGTTCCTGAATTTTGTTTCAAAATGTCTAAATTATAAATTTTAAATTATTATCCCTAGAAGCGTATTTTTTAACTTCTATGATTTATCAGTCTATCTACATTTCTCATTCTCGAATACAGATACTCCACCAAACCTGGTACCAGTACTCACCCATTCAAGCAAATTCTTGGCATCCGTACCAGGAAGGGGCACAAAAGAGTGGCACTGGCGACCCGTGACAAGCTCCAGCACAACCACCCCAAAACTGTATGCATCAGCTTTAGGCGACAAACACCCATGCATGAGATATTCGGGTGCCATGTACCCGTTTGTACCGGCTACACGGGTATTCACATGGCTCTCATCCTCAGGAAAGAGGCGAGCCATGCCAAAGTCAGCAATCTTCGGGACCCAGCGCTGATCCAACAAGATGTTGGCAGCCTTGATATCACGGTGTATGATGGGTGTCTGTGTGCCCTCATGTAAGTAAAGAAGGCCCTTTGCAACAGCCAACATTATGTTGTACCGTCTCTGCCAGTTGAGTTCAACTCGTTTTGGGCATTCTTGACCTGAAAGTTTGTTACAAAGGCATGCAACCTAGCATTAATAAAAGAATCGATCTAGAATTCGGTGCACGGAGGTGAGCGACACATTTGTGTATTTAAACAAAAATAATGTGATTTATGGCCATCTTTAAGTTTCTATGGATTAGATTCATGGTTTTCTTTCGAACTAGTGACATCATAAATTTTAGGCACCGAAATTCAGAATAAGTATTAGTATTTTTGCCATGGAGACAATTAGCATGCCTAAAGCATTCAAAAGTGAGGTAAAAAGCAGAAAGACAGTATCAGGTTGGCTTGATTGATTTAGGACAGCCACTCCATTAAAACCATAAAAACAACCAATTTGTCACTAAGAATGTCCAGAATCATTGGATCTCGGTAATTTTCTGAGAATGATATCCATGCATAACAATAGATCAACATGATACCAAAAATTTCATTCATTATCCGGAACCAAATAAACATTATACAAAGCAATGACTTACTGGATGAAAAAAGGATCTTGTCAAGGCTCTCATTTGGCACGTATTCGTACACAAGCAACCTCTCATTACCATGGATGCAAAATCCATACAAGTGCACCACATTCTTATGCTGTACACCTGACAATAGCAAAGCCTCATTTGCAAACTGATTCTCCCCCTGCCTTGACCCCACAGCCAGTCTCTTCACCGCTATCTCTCTCCCATCTTCTAACCGACCCTGATCAAAATATTTTACAAGACACTAAGTTATTTGTTTCTTCCATTATCCAGTGTTGATATGAGCTGTCCAGCAAGGAACAAGTAAGATTTCAGTATTATTTGGACTAAACCTTGTAAGTTGTTTCGAGCAGAAGTGAATGATTAAGGGTCAACTGGCTTTCAAAAAGTCGGAGAGAAACATGCATCTAATTTAGATTTATACTAACCAAACTAATGTAATTAACCAATTTTACACATCATTCCGGACTTGAAGGTGCCCTATAAACTGCGTTTTTATTTAGTAATTTAGTGTAAAGAATTGAACACCAAGTTTGATCTTTCATTCAACATGTAATGGGAAACTGATAGGAACAACTGAGATGCAAATAAGTTTGTCAAAATTTTTGCAAATTACCTTAAATACAGGACCAAATCCTCCTTCCCCAAGCTTCTCATTAAAATTCCTGGTGGCAGTCACAAGTGTGTCGTATCGATAAGCCCTCCTTTCCGTCTCCACAATCGCCTCTATGCTCTCCTCTTTATTTATATTATTCCCTAAGCTCAATTTTAATTTTTACACCACCCAATTAGTCAATTCGACTCAATTTACCAGATAAACCATGATTCAAAACGAAAATCTGAGAATATATATAGATATAAGTATCTATCAACCTGAAACATGGAGGTTTGTGAACGGATTTATGAGCTTTCGGATTATATTCCTCGCCGTCGGCATGATTCATAGGGTAGAGAGAGAGAGAGAATTTTAAACCGAGGAGATCCTAACAGGAATTCTCACTCTGTTACAGTTGACTTGACTCGGTCAAGGACCATTTTCGAGTTATTTCCTTTTTCTCTTTCCTTCCTAGTTCCGACCGTGTTTTTGTTGTTTTTGTTTCCTGTTCACACGATTTCTCCAGTAGTTCTCCAGTGAGAGAAGTCGCATGTCGCCAAAGCACAACATTGTCACTGAAAAGGAGAGAGCTATGTCGTACAGTCGTACTGCAGGAGATAAATTGATTTTTTAACTCGTATAATCCTGGAAAAAAAAATAACATCTGTAATTTTGGTTTCAAAATTTTAACATCAATAACTCTACTTAGTCTGAATTCACGTTTACACGTGTTGGATGAATGTATGCGTTGAGAAATCGAGATCACTCGAGTTGACAAAGCAAACAAATTTATTAAGTAATTTGTGAGTTAGCGTTCACGTTTGAACGCAGCGTCTGAACGTGTCTTGACGTAACGTTCACATGTATTGGTTGAACGCAACGTTTAGACGTGAACAATGGTCTCGAATTTTGCATCGTACTTAACCAATTTTGTGATTTGATTTAATATCGTGAATGCATGTGTTTACTAAACGTGAACTCAGACAAAATAAGGTCATTACTGTCAAACTTTGAACCAAGATTATAGATGCAATTTTTATTTTTTTCAGAATTAGACAAAAAAAGCTTTTCCGATAAATTTTATAAAGAGACTAAATATGAGCCTGAATTAAATGTAAAAGTTCATGAATTCTAAAAACTTTATAAATCATCAAAGGCGCTAAATGTAATAGTTCATGACTTTTGAAAAAGTTTATAAATCATCAAGAGCCCTAAAATTAACAGGTTCTCTAAATTTTCTCCGTTATTTTATTAATTTTGTCAATTTTCTCGAGCTCGCTGCATGATAGTAAAATCTTCATCTAAGGGCGCAAGTAATAGTTGCGCCTCTAAAGATAGATAATTGTGTGACCAAAGTCGTTAAGTTAGACAGGCAATTATTGCAGAGACAAAAAAATGAAGGAAAAACGAGAGGCGCAACTGTTAATAGCGCTCCTAGATAAATTTATCTGGAACGCTACTATTACTTGCGCAATTAGTGAAGGAAGAGTTTTGCTCCGAAGTGGACTCCAACAAAGAGAATACTAAGAAAATAATAAAATAATGAAGAAAATTAGAGGCACTATTAACAATAACGTTCTTGATCACTTGTAAAAGAATTTAGAATCATAGACTATTACTCGAGAAATACTATGGTGCACTACGAAACCATAATTAGTTTTGGCATAACACTCAAATTTCAAATAAGAAAACTTGAAACAATCGATCTAATCCGTTCAATGTGATCTTCGTATTGAAATCTCACTAGAAACCAAATTTTTCATTTTTAGAATTTTTTTATTATTTTTTAGAGAAAAGTTAAATATTTTAAGACCTTATCTATAATCACAGGCTTTCCTCTATCCACTCTGTTTTTCATTTGGCATATGAAAATCTGAGACGGAAATAAATTCTGAATCCACTCAAAAAAATATTAACTGGATTATGTTTAAGCCCATTTATTAGTTCAGATCCATACTGATGAGGTTTAGTACTTTTGCAACTTTTCTCTGTTTTTGATGTTTTATAAACACTTCCCATTTGTAGCCTAAACCCAGGGCTAGTTGCTGATAGCCGTGAAGCACCCATCAGTAAAATATTTTACGTTGCAACTATAAGAATTAGTAGTGTTTCAACACTATTCCTCACTAAAGCAACAATTAAAACAGGAAACAAGCAACAACTCTAATTCATGCACTCATTGAATTTTTCTTCTTTTTCTTTTTCCTCTCACTAGAATAAACAAGGAACAAATCTACAACCACACTATATTTTACAAAAATAAACCCATGCTTTTCATACACTAACAACCAGATTGGCCAACCTAGACTATTGTTACAAAATGAATTTACAATTGATGGAGACTAGTAGAGATTGTAGCAACCGAATTACAGCCAAAGCTCTAGGAAAATCGAAGCAGCAAAACAGACATCTGTTATTTACATAATATACAACAAAGGGCTGACAAAAACGTTATTACAAAACAAAAGAATGTCATTTGAGTAAAGGTATTCACCTGCAATTCATGAAAAATATGTCAAGTTTAAGGAGAAACAAGGTTTGCAGTATCAACAGCCAATCAATCAGTACCAGATTGAACTGATCCAAATTGGTTGACTTAGTTCTGGTTGGATCTCAGTTTTCACAAAGTACCACAATGATACAGCCACATAATTCTTTTGTTGAGCTTTTTGTGATCATAAAATGTTGACTTACACTGTACACTGTTGGGTCTGCAGGATAAAAGCAGCGCCTTCATAAAACGTAATATCACACCTACTGCCCAGCCGAGCAATACAACATGAAACAATGTCACTAAAATAACTCTAACAGCTACAGCCAAAAGCTGAGAAGGCTCGAGATACTTATCCATCGAATAAATATAAGCAGTGTAGTACCACTACAAATGAGAAGGCCCAAGATACTTATCCATCGATTCTCTCTTGTGCTCAGGATCCAGGCTGCAGTAAAGATTTCGATTAACACCCAAGATGATTTTATTGATTTCCTATTTCAGATTTTATATTAATTGTAGGACATTTTACAGAAATTGTGCCCATGATTCAGTTTCATCAAGTCTACAAACACATATAACATAAACTAAATAATAAGGGGGTAATGCTACCCCCAAATGTCAAGTTGGAATATCACCCTCCCAAACTTTTAATTTTGACAACTAACCTCCCAAACTTTCAATTTACAAAAATTAGCCCTTCCCAGATGTTAATCAATTAACAACATTAACTTCTGAATTTAAAAGTAGAAATATTCATTTAATTTATTCTCCAATATATATTAAAATACAACAAATTACCACAAATTTTTAATCATTTTCTAAAATAATATCTATTCGTCGTCTTCAAATTTAAGATGCATAAAATTAATAATAACAAATTTATCATTTTGGTCATCTGTCGCTATAAATTGGCGGAATTTCATATATATCCCTCAAAAATAACGAAATTACATATTCCCCTCTCTAAATTCTAATATTACGTATTCCCCCCTCTAAACTTCAAAATCTCACAAATTTACACACTTTATTATCTTTATATTTTTTAAATGATTTAAATACCACTTTTACCCTTAATTAAAAGCA